>JAULJZ010199636.1:0-19842 GCA_032270985.1 Heliamphora pulchella
CCTTCTTTCTGAGTGAACCATTTAGCAACAAGCCTAACTTTGAAGGTTTCAACCTTCCCATCTACTCCTCTCATTTTCTTGTAGATCCACTTGCATCCAATAAATTTTATCTTTTCAGGTGGTTCTATAAGTTCTCAGACCTGATTGGAATACGTAGATTCCATCTTTGAATTCATTGTCCTTTGTCAACGATCTACATCTTTATCTTGAAGTACTTCATTGTAGTTACAGGGTTCGGTATCCAGTTTTGTCGGGATCTAGTCAAAAGACTCTTTCAAGAACATATACCGATCAGGTTGTTGAACAATCCTCCCACTATGACGAGGCACTATCTGTGTCTGTGAACTAGTAGTAACACGCTGTGCAGAATCTGAACCCTGTGCATTAGCACTCAGTCCTTCATTTGCACCTGTTCTGATAATCCTCCCACTACGACGAGATAATAGAATATCAGTAACTTGTTCTTCTGTTCTACTGGTATTTTCTCTCAGTTCTTCTTGAATGATGTTGTTTTTGGGCCTGTGATCCATAATATAGTCCTCTTTCAAGCATCGAGCATTGGTGCTAACAATGACCTTCTGATCCTTAGATTATAAAATAGACCACCCTTCATTCATTTGGGATACTCTACAAAGAAACAAACTTCTGTTCTCGGTTCTAACTTACCCACGTTTCCTTTCAACACATGTGCTGAACATCCCCAAATTTGAATGTATTTCAGTCTAGGCTTACGCCTAGTCCACAATTCTATAGAAGTAGAAGGTACTGACTTAGACAGTACTATGTTCAGAATGTAAGCCGCTATCTCTAAAGCGAGTTTCCAAAACAAATCGGGTAAACCTGAATAACTTATCATTGACCTTACCATCTCTATAACAGTCTTATTCCTTATTTTTGCGAAATGCCAGGTGCAGTCAACTGGAAAGTAATCCTCTCTGATGACGAGTAATCCCTAAACTCTCCAAAGAGGTATTTCCCACCACGATCGGATCGTAGTGATTTGATACTTCTACCTAGATGCTTCTCCGCCTCCGTCTTGAATTCTTTGAATTTCTCACAACATTCAGATTTATGGTGGATCAAGTAAATATATACATACCTTAAATAGTCATCAATGAAACTGATGAAGTACTCAAAGTCACCTCTAGTCTAGATTATCATAGGACCACACACATCAGAATGAACTAGTTCCAATGGTTCTTTAGCTCTATAGCCTCTGGCCGAAAAGGGCCTCTTAGTCATTTTACCTTCTAAACAAGATTCACAGACTGGAAGTACCTCCACTTCTAATGAACTCAAAAGTCCATCTTCTACCAGTCTTTTTATCTTTTTTAGATTAATATGATCTAAGCATAAGTGCCAAAGAAATGTTTGGTTCATTAAAGAAGGAAACTTTTTCTTATATGATAAATTAGATGTGTTATTCATTTCAGTCAGTTACAGTGTAGGAAAGATTGGAGTAATAATATAAATATCATCCACTAATGTACCAGAATAGATAACCCGTTTATTATCCTTAATAACCACAGAATTATTAAAATAAATCAAATATCCACCTTTAGCCAATCCAGAAACAGAAACTAAGTTCCTTCTAATGGCAGGTACATAAACACAATCTCTCAATATTAAAACTCGATTTCTACCAAAATTGATAGTGACATCTCCTAATGCAATTGCTGTTACCTTTGTATTATTACCCATATTGTGATGCCCCGTCCTCCAGGCACGTTGGGACATACATAAGTATAAATAAGGAGAATATTTTAGCCATTTATTTATATTTAAATATCATAAATAGTACATCAATAAGAGTTTGAAACTGATTAAAATTGTACAATGATTACAGTTTCTCCAACGAATTCAACAAATATTTACAATACGCTCGTGGAAACAGAACAAAAAGAATAAAAGGTAAAAACTCAATTCTTTAGCTAGCATTGTCGGGGTCCGTTGGCTCCTGTCACTCACTATGTTCTTCAATTTTGTCTTCTTCTTCGGGGGTAACTTTCTCAAAGAACTCATCACACTCACCTGTGGCACGAATGCCATGAGCCAAAGCCTAGAAGTAAATTTTCTAAATCGTCTAACAAACTCACAACAAAATATTCTACAATACATATCGTATAATATCCAATATAATTTAAGGCCACAGAGACAGACAATTTAACTTTTTCAACAGGATAAGCATATATAAGAACAATTGTACGAGTGCGTGATGCAGATGAATGCAATGCAGATACCCAACCCGACTTGTATCCATAAATAAAAATAGGAGTTCCAGTTCCACTTTAGGACTTATTTCTATTACTTGTATGAACTTATTATCATTATTACCGCCTCAAGGATTTATTGTTAATGCCGTGATGGGACTTGTTCTCATTGCCGCCTCAGGAACTTATTGTCAATGCCGCGATGGGATTTTATATTATTGCCACCCCAATGACTTATTGTCAATGCCGTGATGGGACTTTATAGGGTTACCCACATTAAAAACTAGGATGCTCACTTAGTATCAACCCAAGGTCTAAATTACCAAAACTAGAGTACTGGTGATGAATCCATGGTGCCCAACAGTATTCATAAATAAAAAATCTTTCTTTTGAAACACTGGAGACACACCCAGGGTGCTTAGAGGGAATATATCCCAAAATAGTTACAAAAATGGTTACCAGGGATGCCCTAGACTAGGAGCCAAGAAAAGAATAATTTTAATATAACCCAACCCACCACAATAGAAACAGAAAGGACTCCGATAACCCAAGATGCAAATGTAGGAATGCTCATGATGTGCAATATGCTTCCCGTGTATAATTGATAATAGCATAACATATGGTATAGCACAAGGTATAACTCACTAAAGCATAAAGTACAAATATATGAAATATAATCTACAATTCATGTGATATGATTCCAACCTATTGGCATAGTCTTTAATCCTCAATTTGTTAATTTCATACACCGATCATTCACATAAATCATTTAAAGTCTATATATTCAAGTTTCACAATATGGCACGCTACTCCTACACTTAGCCAAAATTTGAATAATTGTTCAAACGCCAATTTTAAAATTGCAACAGTATTTTGAAGTACCTAGACATTGATTTACTTTCTAATTTTTGAACACCAATTAGATAAAAATATTTTCTACAACTTTCATATTTAATACTAAGGTTAGATTATAGGGTAAAAGGGCTATTTATTTTATTTAAGTGAAAACCATTCAGCACTTTACAGAGGTAAACACAGAATTTAGGCATCTATTGGGCACAGTTTTGGGACATCAATTCAGGAGCTATGGCTCTGATATTTGGAGAGGTTTTAGTTTAAGGTGTCTCCTACAAGCCTCATGTTTTGTGCTAAGGCAAGTTGTTCGGAAAAAATTTGAGATTTTATCCAATTTATAAAAAGGGTTCAGTCAGCCTAAAAAGGGTCTGTAGAGTGGGTTTTCAATAGAGAATGCTCAAATCCTTTGCGGTACCATCCAAGGGTATTTTGGGCTGATCTTTACTCAATATTTATTTTAATATGTTAGCTACATTTTTCATGTTTACCACTTCTGGATTTGACTTCTAAAAACTTAAGCTTTTGGTCTCACAAAAATGTGTGACAGAAGGCTCTGTCAGTCACTGAAACACAACAGTGATTTTGAAAAGTATTTTGATCTATCAAGATTTCATATTTTTGGCTCATTTTTTGTGGACAGTAACATAAATATGTCCTCTACAAATTTTATGTTTTGTCCCCAGCTTGGGTCTTACTTTAAATTAGAATTTTTAGGTCTACAATTCAAAGTGGTCAAAATCTGACACTCTTTGGCAAAAATGACATATCTAGAGTTCTACCCAACAAAATCACTTCAAACCAATTTTGTATGAAAGAGAACTAAAAAAAACTAGGTCTGGACATAAAAATCACTTTAATATTATTTTTCTATAATAGTTGTGATGTTTTCAAGTTGGTGGAAGATTGTTCGCATGTCTAAAAAATCAAGTTATTTAGGATTTTAATGGCTTAGCTCATGTTATGTTAATTTTTGATGTATTTTCTTTGCATAGATGTCATAAAGTCATACAAACCAAGACTCCAGAACATATTTAAGTCATAAAACTCAAAAATAAACACATGCAAGCACATGTGAAACTCAATATTACACTAACAGTCCACTATTCACACCTACGACGCCTTTTTGAGCTAATCTTTGTTTCTTATCTTTATGGTTGATTATAGAGATGGATTAAGGACTATCTAATGAGAGAATATCATAAGGTTTTCGGGGATTTATGTACTTGTTTTGAAGATCTAAAGGAAGAATGATGGCTAGGACTTAGCTTTTAAGGCTCCTCTAGACTTCCTTGGACTCCTTTTTGATTTTCCTCCTTTCTTCTTCTTTCTTTTTCTTAAAACACAGAGATTTTCTGGACCCTCTCCCTCACTATGTTGCACGAAAATATGAAGAGGAGAGTGTGGGTTTAGATCATGATTTTATAGAAAAAATTTGGTAGTGGAAACAATTATTAATGTGTAAGCTAATTTTTATTTTTTTAAATTCTCATTAGTTGCATAGGGTGACCATGGTCTTTTTAAGAAATTTGGTTTCAAATTTGGCAGGTGGGAATTCAGTCATGACAGGTTTGGGGCAGCCAAATATGGATTTTGCAATAATATAAGGTTTAAATTGTGTTTTGGTACCATTTTGTGCAAAAAAATGCATAAAATATTAAGTTTATGTATCTTTTTTGTATTTTAACATACTAAAACCTATTATATTAATGTGTTCATAATTAATTTAGTCTTCTCAAGAATTATCATAATTTTTGTAATAAGTAATTAAATAGGTGTAGGCTTATAAGTCAATTTAAGCTAGTTTGACAAGAATTAATTTTTTGACTTATTTATTGTGTAGAGATCTTAAATAATAATTTATTTGCTTTTGTTAACCTATATTATTATATTATTATGTATATTACTTGTATAAATAATCTTAGATCATAATAATATTTAATTTATACAATTTATTTTTATTTTTAAGCTTGAAAAGGCAAAAAAGTCACTTTTGAGGCACAAACTCTAATGTGGCCGGCCACTAAGGACATTTTTGTTATTTTTTGATATTATTTTGTCTTTTATTACTTAATTGTACTTAAATATTGGATTTAGGGTGTCCATGTGTCAAGTTTTAGATTTTTAAAACTTTTTACTGTACTAGGGGTAAAATAGTTATTTTACCCTAATTATGAGAATTTTTTATTTTTAATCTAATATTTTATGGTATTAACTTAATTTAGAATGTTAGGAGTCTTTTCTAAGTATTAGGATTTTGCCTCTGAGCATTTGATCTCTTTAGAGAACCCCTACAAAGAATTACAAACATGATTAGTGACTCCCGTATCTACACACCAGGTACTGATAGATAACACCGCTAAATATGTTTCCATAACTAGTGAATAGAAATTACCCTTATTGTTTTGCTTACTAAGAAATACTGGACATAGTTTTTTTCAGTGCCATGTCTGATTACAGTAAAAATATCTGCCTTTTGGCTTTTTTACACTAGTCTGTGGCCCACCAACTATCCTGAAGATCGTGTCTCTCTATTTTTGAATTTTTTTCTTCTTCATGCCTTTCGGCCCCGAGGAAGAACCTTTTTTCATAAACAAACACATTTTCTAGTATTGAAGGAATACCATTGGTAGTTAAAGCTATATCCAAGTTATTTTTTCAGTCAACAAAATTTGGTCCGGCAAATTTGTTTTCTTTGAGTATTGAAACGAGTGGGTTGAAAGCCATTTTAATCTTGAGAATCACATAATTAAAAAAACTATTAATTATGATGAGCAAAATTTTGAATTTATTTTAATTTGGTTCCCTCTACCATTTTAAAATTTCATCAGTAGCCTGATAACCTGAGAATACCATGCCTCTTTAGGAGCACGTCTACTATCTTTTATAAGACCAGATATGCCAATTCTTTTTAATTTTACTATATAGGCAACTGACCCTGCCAAGTAAAATTAAATAGCTGACATAGTTTCGGTCCAGTATATAATAGCAGTGACTTATTTAGAAATGATATTATTATATATAATTAAGTGTTAACCATCACCTAATTCCAAATCAATCACTTCGCAATGAACCATTCAGTTGGAGAAGTAATCCACACTAACAATTATTTAGAATTATCCCTAAATGAGGTTTGTACTGACGATACCGCAATTAATCTATTCGTTGGGGAGGAAGGCCTTAATACCGACACGTAGAGTTTAATTGTATCATTTGCAAACTGGTGATGGAGACCATAGAATTTATCTGTGAATAAATTTCTTCTCCCACTTAGATTTTGAAAATATTTTTGAGGGTTATAAAAATCCGTTTAATTAAAATAAATTTATTAATTTCAAAAACCACACGATCTGAAAGAATCAAACATCTTTCTGTGTATATGATTCCAAAGATTCTGATTTATCAAATCATCTTTTCGTGTTTAAATGCATAACAAATAAAATTTAATAAATGCATAGCTTTTCCTTCAGCTTTTCAGCTAAGGTAGTGATTAAAAGTATTTATTTATTTTATTTTTATTTTATATTTTTAAAAAAATACTAATTTATTTCGATTAAATATTTTTTATTTAATTAATTTAAAATTCAAAATTAATTCTCACGTTTTCTCAAGACAAAAAAATATCTTAAACGTAATATTTTGTAAAAAAATATCTAAATTTTTTTCATTTAATTAAAATTAATGAATTAAAAAAAAACTTAATTTTATTTTTTATTACAAAATATTTTACTTAAAATCGAATTTTTGAATTAATTAAATTAATAGAATAAATAAAACAGATATGCAATCATCAACGCAGTTCATATATATATATATATTCTGATTTTATGATCCAAGTGAAACACTGAAGTGTTTCAGTCTTCCTAAGAGAATCAGCTGTTTCAATACCTGTTCGGCTTTGATTCAGTGTCCTGATTGTATCAGGCATTCTTGATACTATATGATATATATTGATATATTATATCAATCTCGTATGTATCAAAACATAAACACAAAATAGCCCCGAGAGAGAGAAACTGCCTGGCACCACCAGTGCCACCCTTGCCCCCGCCTCAACCGAACTCCGTTTTTGACGAGATTTATACCGTTGAAAAACTCTCAAAATATGATATTTTTATGTCAAAAAACACTCTATAAAACTATACGAAAAAAGGCCAAAACACCATCTTGAAACTACTATCGTTTGGAACTGCCAACTTCTCGAGGCTTTTTTAACCTCTTTTCGAACTTCGTTTTCAATGTACTTTATATCATTAGAAAGTTCTTGAAAATTATTATTTTTTTATGAAAAAATTTGCTCAAAGAAATGCCAAAAAATTGCCCAGAACAGACTACCGCCGCTCCTATGCGCCGCCGCGTAGAACTGCCAACTTCTCGAAGCTCTTTCGACTTCTTCTTGAACTCCATTTTCGACGTACTTTATACCGTTGAAAAGTTTTTGAAAAGTACTATCTTTTTATCAGAAAAAAAACTACTCGAAAACAACCCAAAAAATTATCAGAAAACTGACTGGAAGCCACTGCCGTCGCCGACCTGTTTGCCGCCTGTTTGGGTTGTGATTTTGACCTAGTTTTTTTTTAATTTTTTATAGTATTTTGAGACATATTTTACTGCTATTTTATATTTTAAAAATTTTTCAAAAATAGTCCTAAAATGACCTAAAAATCATAAAAATTGCTGCCGAACCACAGCTGGCAAAGCCACCGAAATCAGGCTATTTTGGTGATTTTTTCACACTATTTTTGACTTATTTTTTATACTATTTTTTATTCATAAATAATACAGAAAAAATTACCGAAAAAATTATTTAAAACCATTAAAAACTTACCGCAATTCGTGACCCGTTAAGACCTAAATCACCATCGACTCACATTCAATCCTATGTTCCGAAAACTCACATTCGATCTGTCACAGTCAACTCCCGTGATTAAAAAAATAATCATTATTTGCACCATTAAATCAAACATGAATAATAAATGATGATTATAAAATCAAAATTAGAACGCTTGCAAAATAATAGTTAGCACAGTTCTAAAACTACTCAGCCCTGATAACCGTAAATAAAAAAATAAAACGATTCTGATACCAATTATTGGAGGCAAGACTATTAAAATCTTTGTTTTTGCAAACAATTATCTAGAAAAATTAACTGGACGGGCAAACGCCAAAACGGACTCTAGATAAAACTTTTGATAACGAATGATCAAAATAGAACATGTGCATCCGAAGTAAATTTAGAAAAATACCTTTTTACTGGTCGAATCTTCAACTATGATTTGAATCCAAGTTGAAACTCCCGTCAGATCTTCTACTGCATTCTCTTATGCGATTCTTGAATGTAGAGTGGGTTACAATCTATCAAAGATGCGTACCGGTAGAACCTGGACAATTTTAGTCTTAGAAGACAAGTTATGAAACTGGTTCAGTCTACCCACATATTTATAAGGTTATAATAGGGACCTAGAAAATAATTATGAGTAAGACTTCCAGTAAAATATAGACATATATCAACGATTTCTGCAATTAAGCAATCCTTATAGCAGTATCTATAATTATGGAAAAGCAATAACGGTTTTTGTAATTTTCATAAAACACTGAATTACAGTTCACACCACTAAAGAACTATAATTGCACTCTGACCTATAATCTCAAAACCATCTTGCATTAAGCTCTTATTATTAAATGCTTATCATTTCTCCCCACGTTAAAATTTTCAATACCCGCTAATTAAATTTAAATACTGACAATTTAGTTTAATCGACATCTTGATATTTTTTAAGTCCTTTTGCTTAACTTATTTGACCGCCGGATAATCAAATCCACCTTCATGGTTTGGCCCGGTCAAAACTTATAAGCTTCCTTAATGGGGTATCGTCAATCCCGATCTTTCGAGATATGAATTCTGTCAATAATTAATATTTGCCATATAAATAATACCACTATCCAACTCACCTGGAATATAGACTTATATAAGATCGCACCCTCTAATAAATCAAAACAACGAATATTAAATATACGCAAATCAATAATTATTTTAGGATTAAGAGAATAAACACTATTCATAATAATTTTGGAATGTGAATTAATTTATATAGTCAATGTGAAATTAATTATTCCAAATGTCCCGTTCAATACACACAAAATGTACTGGCACAGAAAGTCAAAGTAATAGACGACGCTATTATCTGTTGCTCATAACCAAGACAGGCTTACTAAAATTCTGTATCACAATCGTACCGATAGAATGTCTATTTCTATCTAAACTGTTAACATAAAATTTATATTCTACAAGAATCTAAAATCTGATCTTTAGTATATAAGTCGTACTCTATATACTAAATTAAATACTATACATAATATCGAATATCCATGTATAACATTAAAGAAATGATACATATGCATTATTCATAAAAATTTTCATAAAATAAAAAATTAATGTTATTAAAATTAAATTGAATACTAAAAATATGATTTTTAGTATACCAACCATAACAATTCATAGGATACCAGGCTGCTAGCGAATTTTTTTAAAATAGTAGAGGGAACTAAATTTAAAATAAAATTTAAAATTTTTGCTCGTCATAATTAATGGTTTTTAATTATATGATTCTTAAATTTAAAATGACTTTCAATCCACTCGCGACCAAATTCAAAGAAAACAAACTAACGGGACCAAACTATGAAGACTGAAAAAAGAACTTGAATATTGTCTTAACTGCCGGGAACTATAAATTTATATTATCTAAGATTTTTCCACCAGTACCTAATGAGAGAGAGAGACTAAATAGGAAACACAGGCTTATCAGAAGTGACAGAAAGCTGATCAGATGACTCGCTGTTACATTTTAGCTTCTATGTAGCATCAATCTATACCCAGTGCCTATAACATAATTATGAACCTCAAAAAAATATTTGGGAATCAAAATCGTACTGCTAGACACTATGAAATCTCTAATGAATATAAGCATGGCTGAAGGCAGCCCAGTTAGGGATTATGTTCTGAAGATGATCAGTCTTCTGAATGAACTATAGATCTTAGGAGCTGAGATTGACGAGAAAATCCAGGTTGATATCATACTCCAGTCACTGCCTAATAGCTTTAAGCTGTTCTACCTGAATTATTTCATGAATAAGCTCAGCTTTTCATTGGAAAAACTTCTTAAAGAACTTAAGCCATCCAAGGGTGTTCTTAGGAAGCCAGGTAGTGTGCATGTGCCTGAAAAAGGTTTTTTCTCTTAGCCGAAAGGTATAAAGAAGAAAAATATTCAGAAATAGGGAGGCATGAGTCTAAAAGTAGCTAAGGAGCCAAAGCTAGTGTGAAGAAGCCGAAAGGCAAGTGCTATCAGTGTAACTGGTTGGGGCATTAGAAAAAGCAGTGTCTAATTTTTCTCAATAAACAGAACAAGCAAGGTAATTTCTATTAACTAGTCGTTGAAACATGTTTAACGGTGTTATCTACCAGTACCTAGTATGTAGATACAAGAGCCACTAATTATGTCTGCAATTCTTTACAAGGGTTCCAGAAAATCAGGTAGCTTAGTGATGAAAAAATCTACCTACATATGGGTAATAATATTAAGGTGGCAGCAATTGCAGTAGGAGATATCACTCTTAGCTTTAGTAGAGAGAGAATTTTACTTTTAAAAGATTGTCTTTATCTACTTTCTATTAGAAGGAATTTAATTTTGATTTTTAATTTAATAAAGAATAAATATTCTGTTCATTTTAATGACTCTGTAGTTATTAAAAAAAATAAACGTTTTATTTGTTCTGGTACATTGGTGGATAATCTGCATATTATATTTCTTACATCTCCTACACTGTAACTAACGGAATTGACTAACACGTCTAATTTGTCATATAAGAGAAAAGATCCTTCTTTAATGAACTAAATGTTTCTTCAACCCTTACGCTTGAGTCATATTAATCTAAAAAATATAAATAAACTGGTGAAAAATGGACCTTTGAGTTCATTAGAAGTGAAGGTACTTCTAGTCTATTAGTCCTGCTTATAGGGTAAAATGACCAATAGACCCTTTTCAGCCAAAGACTATAGAGCTAAAGAACCGTTAGAACTGTTTCACTCTGATGTGTGTGATCCTATGAATATCTGAGCTAGAGGCGGGTTTGAGTACTTTGTCAGTTTTATTGACGACTACTCAAGGTATGGATACATTACATAATACACAGTAAATCTGAATACTTTAAAAAATTTAAAAAATTCAAAAAATTCAAGAAAAGCATCTGGGTGAAAATATCAAGAGTTTAGAAACTTCTTGTCATTAGAAAAGATTATATCCCAGTTAACTGCGTTGGGCACTCCGCAGCATAATGGTGTAGTAGAAAGAAAAAATAGGACTTTTATAGAGATGGTAAGGTCGATGATGAGTTATTCAGAATTACCTGATTCGTATTGGGGACTTGCATTAGAGACGGCGGCTTATATTCTGAACTTGAAACCTTCTAAGTTAATACCTTCTACTCCTATAAAATTGTGAACCAGGCGCAAGCCTAGTCTGAGACATATTCAGATTTGGAGGTGTCCAGCACATGTGCTGAAAGAAAACGCGAATAAGTTGGAACTAAGGATAGAAGTCTATTTCTTTGTTGGGTATCGCAAGAGAATGAAGGGTGGTTTATTTTATAATCTTAAGAATCATAAAATCATTATTAGCACCAATGTTTGGTTCTTGAAAGAGAATTATATTATGGACCACAGACCCAAAAGTAAAATTGTTCTAGAAGAATTGAGAGAAAATACCAGTAGAGAAAAAGAGGAACCATAAGTCATTGATATTCCATTGCCTCATCGTAGTGGAAGGATTATCGGAACATGTGCAGATCTTGAACCAGATTAGGGTGCTACCATTTACATGCCAGATGAGCATGTGGGTAAAGGTGTACAGGGTCCAGATTCTGCACAACGCATTACTGTTAGTACACGACGCAGGTAGTGCCTCGTCATAGTGGGAGAATTATTCATCAACCCAATCAGTATATGTTCTTGGGATAGTCTTTTGACAGGATCTCGGTAGAACTAGATACCGAACCATATAACTACAACCAAGTACTCCAGGATAAAGATGCAAATTTTTGGCAAAAGGCTATGAGAGGAGCAACGAAAAAGTTAAAACCTTCAAAATTAGGCTTGTTACAAAAGGGTTCACTCAGAAAAAAGGGATTGATTATGAGGAAACATTTTCGTCAGTAGCCATGCTTATGTCTATTCTGATGCTCTTATCCATTGTGGCTCATTTCAATTACAAAATTTAGCAAATTGATGTCAAGACAGCTTTTCTTATATGAAGTCTTGACGAGTGTATCTATATGGTACAGCCAGACGATTTCATAGAAAATAGCCAGGAGCACATGTTATGCAAGTCTAAGAGATCCATTTATAGACTTAAACAGGTATCGAGGTCTTAGAATACTCGATTTGATCAAGCCATAAAGTCTTATGATTTTAATCAAAGTTTAAATGAGTTCTGTGTGTACAAGAAGTGTGATGAAAGTATGGTGGTCTTTCTAGTATTTGATATAGATAATATCTTGCACATCAAAAACGATATAGGGCTATTATCTTTGGTAAAAGTATAATTATTTGGACAGTTCGATATGAAAGACTTGGGAGAAGCTAGTCACATTCTTGGGATCAAACTTTTGTGATATCAAAAATAAAAGATAGTGGGAAGCAAAATATATCGATGACATCCTTACTTGTTTTAGCACGCAGGATTCCAAGAAAGGATTTTTCTCTTTCAGGTATGAAATTACTTTATGCAAGGATTAGTGTTCTAAAACACCTATTGAAATAGAGAAGATGAAGGTTGTTCCTTATAATTCGGCAGTAGGAAGCCTAATGTATGCTATGCTTTGTATTAGACCTAGTATTTGCTTTACCTTTGATATAATTAACAGATATCAGTCTAACCCAGAGCAGGAGTATTGGACTGCGGTAAAAAAATATAATCAAGTACCTAAAAAGGACTAAGAATTATATGTTGATTTACCAGGCAGATAGTCTAGTACCTTTGAGATACACAGACTTGGACTTCTAGTAAGACAAAGATTTTCGTAAGTCTACCTCAGGATATGTGTCTACCTTGGGAGGTAGAGCTATAAGTTGGAGGAGTATCATGCAGTCCTACATTGTTGATTCCACCATGGAGGCCAAGTATGTAGTAGCTTCTGAAGCAGTCAATGAGGTCGTTTAGCTCAAGAACTTCCTGTTGGATTTAGATGTGGTGCCTTCAGTTCAGTCAGCTATTACAATTTATTGTGGCAATAGCAGAGCAGTTGCAAACTCGAATGAGCTAAGAGTCCAGAAGAAAGAAAAGCACATTGAGCGTAAGTATCACCTGATACGAGAAATTGTATAGAGGGATAATGTTGCTGTGACCAAGATTGCATCAAGGGACAATCTTGCAGATCCTTTTACAAAGAGCCTACTGGCTAAGACTTTTTGATAGTCATTTAAAGGGCATGGGAGTCAAATGTATGGCAGCATAATTTTGAGTATAAGTGAAAGATTATCAAGGTTGTCTATTAAAAAATATAAATTTTGTTTATTTTAGTATTTAATTTTATTTTTAATAAAATTATTTTTTTATTTTATAAGAATCTTAATGAGCAATGAATGCAATATCATTTTTTTAAATGTTATGCATGTATGTCCTTTATTCTATATAGTATTTTAATCTGATGTATAAAGTATGGCTTGCACACAGAAGATCAGATTATAAATTTTTACAGAATATAAATCTTAGTTCACAGTTTAGATGGATTTAGACAAACCATCGGTACGATTATAGTACAGAATTTTAGTAGACCTGTCTTGCTTACGGGGAACAGATAATAGTATTATTTATTATTCTAACTCGTTGTACTAGTACAATTTGTGTGTATTGAGTGAGACCACATTGGGGTAATTAATTTTATACTGACTATATAAATTCATTTACACCACAAGGTTATTATGAGTGCTTATACTCTTAATCTTGAAATAATTATTATTTGCGTGTATTTGATATTCGTTATTTTAATTCATTAGAGGATGTGATCTTTTATGGGTCAACAGTCCCGGTGAGTTGGATAGTGGTATTAATTATATGGTGAATATTAATTATTGATAGAATTCACGTCCCGTTTGTTCGGGATTGACGATACTCTCTTAAAGAAGCTTATAAGTTTTGATCGGATCAAACCCTGCACGTGGATTTAATTATTCGACCATCAAATAAGTTAAGCGATAGGGCTTAAGGAATTTTAAAGATACCGATTAAATTAAATTGTCGGGAATTAAATTTAACTGGAGGCTATCGAGAATCTTAACGTGGGAAGATGAGTTAAGCATTTAATAACAGGAGCTCGAGTAATTAGTTTTGAAAATGTGACTAGGAGTGCAATTACGATTCTTTAGTGGTATGAATTGTAATTTATATTTTTATGAAATTGCCTCAAGGGCAGGCGAATTTTCATAATTACATTAGAAGCGCCAAATTATATTTACTCTATAGGTCCCTGTTATAACCCTATATATGTGCGGTTATACTAAACCCTAATCATAAGTCGTCTTTCAAGACTAGGGTTTCCACCTAAACCTAAAGTTGATTAATTTAGCAGGTTATAGTTCACGAAGGATCGTAACCCACCCTACGTTCGTAATACGCATCGAAAATACAATAGAAGCCTTGATCAGGGCTTTAACTCGAAGGATTCAAATTCGTAGTTGTTGTAGTAACCGAAATCATTCTACCAGATTTCGAAAGATATAATCTCGAATCTAACTTTGGGTGTACGAATTTTATTTTGATTGTTTGACATCAAAAAGTTTTAAACTGAAGCCTGTTTCGGTGATTGCCCGTATAATATTTTTATCAAAAAAAATCGTATTCAAATCAATGATCTTGGCAATTTGTCTCCAACAGATCCTCCCACGAGCGTCTGATTTCCTCATCCTCCTCGTCATCACCATTGACAAGGGGAGGAACTTCTCCTTCATGGACGATAAAGATCGGGAAGTTATCAAAACCATCGTCGATCAAATACTAAATAAGATCGTTAATCAACAACAACTCCTAACCGAATGGCAAATCTGCTGCGACCAGCTTCAGTTCTGTTGCGGAGACTATGAATTTGGTGAGATCAAAACCTTTCGACACTCCTTCAACGGCATTCACATTTTGCTAATTTGCATGATTCGACAGAGGGTTTGTGGTAACATTCGATTTTTGAATGGCAGTTAGTGGGGGAATCACCTTGGTGTCTATCAAATTCTAGATCTCATGCCGAAGCCTTATGCAATTATTGGTTAAGTGACCATGCCCTTGATGGAAGGCACAGTACTGGGTAGGATTATATTTGGGCAGTAAAGAGTTTAGTGGCGGGGTTGGCTCCAAATGTTTTAAGAGACCCCTTTCAATTAGACGGTTCAAGATGGACATTAAAGGTACAATGAGTTAGGTGTAGGCTCTCTTTTGGTTTCGAGGTTGATTTTAGCTAGCAAGCCGGACAGATGGGCTAACTTGATTTGGGTTGGGATTCAAAAGGTTCATTTCACAGCTTTGGTCCACGGCATTGGTGACATTGTTCGAATTATTGGCATACGACTTTTGAGTCGTTCTTTGACTCGGTTCTCTCTTCTTGGTATCCCTAGACTATAGTGCATCCTTTATCTGTATCTCGACATCGAAAACTTACTCAAACGTCATCAACGGTTGTGTGATCAGATATTTATGAAACTATGGCTGCAAATTCTTTACTACCATTCTCTCTTGCTCCTTTTCAGTGGGTCGGTTTGTCATTTTTGCTGTCCTAGCCCTCCATCGGGTCAGAAACTCAACGAAAGATTCTTTGGCCTTCTGGCGAGTAGTCTCGAGTTCCCAAGTGGTAACATCGAGCTGGAAGTTGTAGTTATGCTGGTTGACAAATGCATTAGCAATGTCCTCCCATGTTTTTGTCTTTACAGTATCTAAAGACAGAAACCATTCATGAGCAGCTCTCGACAAAGATCGTTGGAAGAACTGAGCTTTTAACTGATCACTGATCCCCATTGGCAACAGAGTTCCCACATACATTCTCAAATGGATCCTCGAATCTCCTATCCCATCAAATTTCTTCATGTCAGGCATCTTAAACTTCTCGAGAAGCTTAGCATCGGGGAACAAACAGAGCCCATTAACATCCAACATGTAGTCCTCGATTCCTCGGGGCTTTTCTCAAAATCTTCTCTAGTTTGTCGACCTTATCAGACAAGATCGATTCTTTCGTGGCTAGAATTTTCGGGATTCCCAGACGAACAAGCTATGTAATTGCTTGTTGGACTCCCTCGGGAACCACATTCTCATCCCAAAGGTTATCTTCTACTCCGTCTTCTTATTCGTTCAGTAGAACTAGATTGGGGTCTACAGCCCGGGTCAGTAATGCCTAAATCTGAGCCTGACACTGAGTTTGGATCCTAGCCTAATTGGTCATTGTAGTGCTGACTCCCTCAACTGTCTGCTGTAATTATAGGATCGCCCTCATCATATCTGCCATAGTCAGTTCTGGATCTGCCATCGATAATCTCAACTGATCTACACGTCTGAGTCTTTCACTCGAAGATCGGGCCCAAGTGCATATAGGTTATTCTCTACT
Source organism: Heliamphora pulchella (assembly GCA_032270985.1). Lineage (NCBI taxonomy): Eukaryota > Viridiplantae > Streptophyta > Magnoliopsida > Ericales > Sarraceniaceae > Heliamphora > Heliamphora pulchella. The sequence continues at coordinate 16,698 of JAULJZ010199636.1, forward strand.
CTGAGCTATTATCCCGGGTCTCTAACTAAAAGGACTCATGTAAATCGGAAGACTCGTTAGCCAAGCCTAAACTCGAAACAACCCATTCTCAATGACGGATCGAGAGGACAAAAACTAGTTCTAATTGGGGTGCTAACTATACAAACAAAAACATCTACAAAAAAAAAATCACATAATCCTAAAAAAATCATTGATCCTAAAAGAAAGGGTTCTAAGAAACTATATGCACATGAAAAGACTGGTAGGTCTTTACTCAATGTACCTTTTGAATAGAATCAAGAATATACCTTTCAATGTTAAGAATTGTGCAAAACATGATCAAACGATACATAATAACTCTTTTTGCCACATCTATGGAAGTATGTGGCCAAAAAACTTACTGGCTTCCCCGACATAGCCCCAAGACAATAAACTAGCCAGGGTATCGGTAGGCGGAGCGAGAATTTGAGAACCAAGTACACAAATATGTAAATGCAAATGCGATTTTTTATATTGAAATGGAACTTTTTAGAGTATAATTTTTAAAATAAAACTTCACTCTAAACAAATTTAAAAAAATGGGACCACTCACTTAAATCACCCAAAAAAATTCACTACCGATGAAAAATAAACAAATGAGTCGTTATCCTAAATGTGAGATGATTATTTACTAACTTTTTTACAAACTCAGTAGGTAACGAAAATAAATTTGTTTATACTTTTTTACACTTTTTTCGTGAATTGTTTTATCAACTAATTTGTTTGATAACTAAACGAAGTCTTGTTTTTTTTTTTTACTTTATTTTTTTTGTATTGTATATTTTTTTAACACTGAACAAAATCCTAATGGATATCGCACCAAATTTTTGTGATGGATATCGCACCAAAATTTTTGTAACTTCATGGTATCGCTCCAAATTTTCATAATGGAGGTTGCAATTTGAAGTCCTATTGTGAGGGTTTGGGGTCCCAAAAGGCCTGCTGTGGCAAAAAACGGCATTGTTTTGAGACAAAATGGCAATCAATTGATACATTTAAACAAAGGCTTCGTTTGGCAATTAGCTTTAAATTAAGTTTTTTGACTTTTGCTTAAAGTCAAAAAAAAAGTCAAAAAGCTTGGTTTGACAACCTCCAACTTTTAACCTTTTTCTGTTTTTAACTTTTTGGTCTTTTTTGCTAACAATTTTTAATTTTACCTTTATTTGTTTTTTATTGACATATAAAGTAAAAATTAAGAAAAAAAAATTGTACCAAACAACCAGTTTGTCAACAGTGAAGTTCGGAGAACAATTTTGATCTAACAATACTTCAATTAAACTTTTAAATTAATTATTATTTTCACATTAGGAAAAAAAGGTGGTGAAAGGTTATTTTGGAGAATTCACTATGGACCCAAATTGATTTTTTAGGATATCTTAAAGTCACTTCCTATATCTATTAAATAAATTTTTAATTTTTTAAATTTAAAATAACTTTAAACAAAAAGTATCACTTAAAATTAGGTTGTCGAATCACCAACACTCTTATTCATCTCCTCCCTCCTTGCAAACTCTCTCGCAGCGGCATTGAATACAGAACACTATCAACAGTTCGGCAATCACTCTACGTACACCTTCGTCCTTGGCCCAACCTCTCGGTAGCCAATCTACCCAACCGCTAATGCGAACAAGTACGACGGCACTGGTTGCCCCACTTTCCACCATCGTCACTGGTGCAAAATATATATTCAACTTGGCAGAATAACAAATTCTTACAATTTTTCCTAACACACCAAAAAAAAAAGAAAAATAAAAAATAATAAATAGCGCATGCGTGAACCGATTGGCATTGGTGGATGTCCACAAAGGGGAAGAATTTTGTTGAAGATCTGCGACGGCGAGAAACACTGAAAGGCGAAGCTAGCTGGAGGAGTTGGTGGTATAGTCAGAAAGAAATCTCGAGTGGTTAGAGAAAGAAATGGTATGGGATTGGCCCTTGATGCGGTGGATGAAGGTGGAGAGAGACAAACAACGTTGTCGTTTAAGTATATTAATAAGTTTCTATTTTATCTCAAAATGGCATCTTTCAGGGCAATAGACAGCTGCCCTTTTTTGAGTGTAGCACAAACCCCAATCCCCATTGAACCCCCCATTGTGAACTGTCAAGAGTGATTTCCGTTCCCGTTTCTTATATGTTGCTAGAATAGGGTCAGTTCCAATGTGGGGAAAAAACTATTTTTCAGCTAATCACATCACATGCGTTGTAGCATTCACTCAATTATTACGTCACTACTGATCAAACAAAATTATTACGTCAATGAACCGGGTTCTGACCGGTATTCATTCAACCGGTTCGATCGGGACCTAAAACATGTGCGGTGCACTGATTTGCGGTCGAGCATTTTGTCAAACAAACTTCGACGCAGCCAAAGCAGAGGAGAGAGAGAGAGAGAGAGAGAGAGAGAGAATGGATTCAGGAGCAAGACGAAGCGGAGGACTACTGGAAGGCCTCTACAGGGTTCTAATGCGCCGGACCTCCGTCTATGCCACATTCGTCATCACCGGCGCTTTCCTTGGAGAACGGGTTAGGGTTCCGATTTCATCTTCAGCTCGTCCTTTTCGAGATATAATATATATGTTTGTGTACCTACGTATGTATTCGATATATCGACCGTCACGCATGATATTCGAGTGTTTGTGCAGATATGTTTCTTTGCGACTGAGATCGTTTTTGCTTAATTACATTTGGATCTGAACTTCTACAAGATGGTTATTTCCTGAAGTTTGTGTTTTTTTTTAAAGCGATAGATGACAAGCTTAGGCGTTATGGTATTCATTGATCGCATATACAGTGATTTAGGTTTGTCTTGTACTGCTATTGAAAAAAGGGGTAGTTGTGGTTCGATGTGTCTAAAATCTAAATTGACCGGAATTTGATTTAATGTTTTGGGTTACCAATCAATTGTGCCATTTATTTATTTATTTATTTATGGTTCTGCAGGCAGTGGATTATGGAGTTCATAAGCTTTGGGAGTTCAACAATGTTGGGGTATTTCCAACTTCCTCTTGTTAACTTTTTCGAAAATGATATGTGCGATGTATTTTACAGTAATCCTAACTCAAATGTCTCACAAATGGAGTCTGTCCCACATACAATTTGTGGGTTTTTCACAAAGCCATTTTGCATT
>JAULJZ010199647.1:0-19841 GCA_032270985.1 Heliamphora pulchella
AATTTAATTACTGATAATTTAATTTACTCGACATCTTTAAATTCCTTAAGCCATTCCACTTAACTTATTTGACCACCGAATAATCAAATCTACCTGTAAGGTTTGGCCCAGTCAAAACTTATAAAATTTCTTAATGGGGTATCGTCAATCCTGATCTTTCAAGACGTAAATTTTGTCAATAATTAATATTTACCATATAAATAATACTGCTATTTAACTTACCATGAATGTAGACCCATATAAGATCGCACCCTCTAATGAATCAAAACAACAATTATTAAATATATGTAATCAATAATTATTTTAGGATTAAGAACATAAGCACTATTCATAATAACCTTGGAGTGTGAATTAATTTTTATAATCAGTATAAAATTAATTATCCCAATGTGTCCCGTTCAATACACACAAAGTGTACTAGCACAGAGAGTCGAAATAATAGACGACAGCATTATCTGTTCCCCATGACCAAGACATGCCTACCAAAACTCTGTGCTACAGTCGTACCGATGGTATGTCCATTTTCATCTAAACTATGAACATAAAACTTATATTCTGCAAAAATCTAAAATTTGATTTTTTGTGTGCAAATCGTACTCTACACACCAGATTAAATACTATACATTATAAAAGACATACATACATAACATTAAAGAAATGATATACATACATTACTCATAAAGATTCTCATAAAATAAAAAATCAATTTTATTAAAAAAATTAAATACTAAAAATATGATTTTCAGTATACCAATCCTAACAAAGAAAAACTGTGGGAAAAGGGTGTCTGGGAGTCAATAAGCTTTGTATTAACACGGAAGAGGGACGCGAAGTGATGAGAGAAATTCACAAAGGAGTTTGCGGACCTCAGATGAGTGGGATGATGCTGGCTAAGAAGATCCTACGCCAATGATATTTCTGAATGACCATGGAAATAGACTTCCATCAGCTCATCCAGAGGTGCTAAAACATATCCATGTAAATCTCATGCATATACCGCCATCTCAGCTTTATAACATGACCTCACCCTCGTCATTCTCAGTTTGGGGAATCGACATAATAGGAAAGATTACACGCAAGGTATCGAACGGGCACCTGTTTATTCTTGTGGCAATTAATTACTTCACGAAGTGGGTTGAAACTGCCTCTTACTCAGTCTTGAAGGCCTCCTAAGTAGCCAGATTCATCAAGAAAATTCTCATTTGTCGATATAGAGTTTCACATGAGATAATTTCTGACAACGATTCCCATTTTCAAGGAAAAGTTTTAAGCCTCTTGGAGGAATATCGAATCGTTAGCCATAAGTCTTCACCGTACAGACCCCAAACCAATAGAACTGTGGAAGCTACAAATAAGAATGTGAAAAAGATCCTACAACAAAATGATAGATGGAAGCAAGGATTGGCCGAAAAAATTACCATTTGATCTTTGGGGATACCGGACATCAATTAAAACTTCTACTGGAGCAACGCCCTATGCTTTGGTCTATGAAATGGAAGCAGTTCTGCCAATAGAATTGAAAATCCCATCTCTAAGAATAATAGCTGTAAGCGATATCCCCGAGTCAGAATGGCAGAGGGACAAGTTCGAAGATTTTCTCTTTTTTTACAAAAAGAGGCATAGAGCCATGTTCCATGTTCCATGTTCAAGGATATCAGAGAAGGATAGCTCGAACATTTAACAAAAAGGTTAAGTCTCAAAACTTAAAGGAAGGTGACTTAGTCATCAAAGAGATCAGAGCTCCAATATTTGATCCAATGGGCAAGTTCACACCTACTTCGGCCGGACCCTATCTCATCAAGACCTTAATGTCAGGAGGCGCTGCCATCCTTATGGATCTGGATGAAAATGTTTTCTCTACACCAATCAACTCAGATCAGCTCAAAAAGTTCTATCCTTGGGGAAAAGCCCGCAAAAGGATAGCATCAATACTCGAGTGTAACCCGAGCCTCGAACTATGTTATGGCCTGATTCCCTTCTTCAGCATACATAGGTAGCTTCTGTCAGAAGTTCAGCCCAAACCTACATTTGTTTAGAGTTTCCCCTTTGTAACCATGTTTCAAGTAGTCAATCAATACAAAAGCTTGTTTGAGGTTTTTCTAATAAAATGATTATGCTGTAAGAACGAAAATCTAAAAAGTCACCAAAAGTTGAGAAACTTTCATTAATAAGGTTTGCCAACACAGTTCTTAAAAGTAAGAGAGGCAAACAAGCAAAAAGAGGAAACTAAAAAGAGAAAAACAAGCAAAATATTGAGGTACAGCAAAGCAAAATCAAGTCCTCCTCTTTGCACCCCTTCTTGTCCTGCCATGCGCTCTATCTCTGCTTGCAGCCATGTCTTATAACTCGCATATAATCCGCTGTTAAACTCCCCACGAACCAATATCCTTAATCGAGAAGACCAAGTTCGCGGGTACTGACCCAAGAAAGGGGCCCGGTGAGAAGAACTTTATAAATAGCTCACAGCAATCTCGGGGCAGATTTGAGCACGCCCAAACTAACGAAGAATGCAATAAAGATGATAGAAGGTGGCCAGCTTCAAGCCAACCAATAGGACCCCCAAATGGCCCATAGTCACAATAGTCATGAAAGATATCTTCAGCCAGGGGCATAGCCAGGAGATGTCCTCCACGGTCAAAGAACTCAGGTAATCCCACTAAGTAGTCTCGGTGGAGCACAGCCGATAAACCTGATGACGAATGAAGAATTTCATGCTGTAACTATTAGATATGGGCTTCTCCAATAGATTTACCATCTTTGTTAGGCAAACCTAGAAGAAAACACAAAAAATGAGAGCTTAGTGGAAAATTATGAGAGAATAAAGAAAAGGAGAGCTTGGTAGAAAAACTTGAGAGAAGTATAGAAAAAGGAGAGTTAAGAGACTACCTGTAGCAGAAGTGCACTATCTACAAAATAAGGAGCACCCTCAATGTGGACTGCATCAAGCCCAAGCAGCATCTCGGTAAAGACCAACGAGGCAAGATCCCGACCCTCATAAATCTGATGGGCCACTTCTACCAAGGAAGAGCTAGCCTGCCCGTTCGAGGGTCCCAAGATGAAGCGAGCTAGAAGGATGATACAAAGAGAATGCTAGCGCTAAAGCTGAAAAGATAAGTCTCCAAGAGACCCCCAAGGCCCGAAGTGATCCACAATTCGATACACATCGAGAAATCCGTCATGAGTAATAATAAAAGCCTCACGCCTGGAATAACCACAAAGCTGCATCAACCTGTCCTTGGGACTCAAGAAAGGAGTGGGAACTATGATCTCTTCTCGGCCCAAGATCTCCAGAATGGCCGAAAAGTCCTCCACAGTCAGACATAACTCCTCAACACCGAAATGAAAGACATAAACCTCGGGATCCCATAGCAGGGCTGCTCATCTCAGAAGATGCCAATCAACCCTCAGGGATCGCAAAGAGAACAACGCATCTAGACTAAAGTTAAGAAAATTTTTATGCTCAATCAGGGAGAAGTCGCTCATCCAAGCCGGCAGAGAGTTGCTGTAAGAGTGGGCCATGAAGAATACACAGAGAATACAAGATATCCATAACAGTGGGGTTTGGAACAGCTGTTCCTTTTATAGATCCAGAAATGGAGGGAACCCATAGAATCTGCTCCAAGGTTCGCGCCAAAACACTTTATTGAGGCTGTCACCTTTTTCCTACGGCCATCAACTTGTAACCCAGTGGCCGTCATCTTTTCATCGCAAACCTCACGGCCATGATATCTAAAGTCCAGGTCGTGAACTTCTCTCCATAAAAGTTCAGGCTGCCATATCTAAATCAAACGGCCATAAGATTATTTCTCATAGCCGCAACCTTTTTAATGCAGAAATTTAGATAGCATGTCCCCATTTTGTAAGATTACAACCCATGAATCACATCATCACGCATAATAGGAGTCTAAGTGGTCGAAAATGATTTTCATAAAAGCATCAATGATAAACAAAAAGTGTAAACCACAAGGCACGAAAGCCTAACCCATCAAAAGAAAAGTAATTAGTGTGTATGTATGACATGGCACGTAGGCCGAGAGAAGAATTAAAGGCATATAGGCCCCATCAATATAGTTGTACAGTGTGTCAAAGAGCAATATGTATGTATGCATCAGTGTGTTAAAGCAGTGTATCAGTGGGACAGCCAGTATCAGAAACCAGCGTATTTGTGCAAAGGTGTATCTGTGTAATGTGATAAGATGGGGGAACAGAATGTATCAAACGGGCATGCAGGCCCAAATAAGAATAGGCATGCAAGCCTCTATGTACAATAAAGAGAAAAAGAACAGCAGCTAGGCAGCGGTAGGATCATCACTCTCGCTGGGTCCTCTTCCTCCAAACCACGTAGCCTCCCTGGGACGACTCTCCGGATGTCGACCCAGTCTTCTCCTCCTCCTCTGAGCTATCAATCGTCTGTGTAACATTAGGGGTCCGAGCTCTAGATGAAGAAGCAACAAAAGCAGAAGCCCGCGCAAAAGGTATAGCTGGGGTATCAGGTGCCGTGCGACCACCACGAGTCCTCGGTCCTTCGCCATGCCGACGCTGAAAGAAGAAAAAGGGCTACATCAGCTAAGGCATATAAGTATGAGCAGAAAGAAAAAGTGCAAGAATGTAAATGAGAGATGGAAAGGACTGAGTACCGCAATAGGGCCACCCCAAGGAGTAGGAGACTCCGTGCCCTGGGCTCAAGAGGCAACGTCCCAGCTACGAACCAATACCCTCAACCCAAAGATCAGGTGAAGGGACTGGTCGCACCACTTCAAGGGCATCTGTCAAGAGAAGAACCAAGTCAGTGCAATCACATATCAGAATCAGTCATTTATGAGAATCAGTACGGGTATAAGAATTAGTGCAGTCAGATCATTGCAATAAGATATAAGAGGCAGTATGAAGAACAAAAGGATGTCATACCTGTTTAGTGCTAGGGGAAAAAATATTTTGGGCCGTTGGCTCGGGGATCCGGATCTGATGAAAATTCCCGTCTATGAAGGTGTCCACTATCCATGGAAGCTTGAGGTGAATAGGGCCTGGGACAGCAGGAGGAGGACCCCACATGGCAGCACGAGCACTCATGGCAAGCATAAGCCTCTCTCGGGCAAAGACCGTGTAGTCACGATCCTCGACCTCAATCAGCGTGGCAACATCAAGACCCACTATGGCTTGGATAATCTCGACCGTGTGAAGGGTGTCGGTCTGACGCATCCCCACCGGAGGTATCCTCGGGATACGAAAATGGTCATACCCCATGGACTGTCGAACAACACGCTTGCCAAGGTACCACTCTCTGTAGAATGGCCCCTCAAGCAAGACACAAGTCCGAGTAATCTCGCGGCTCTGCATCAAGTCGACACCAGCTCGCTCCTCCATGCCCATCCATATGTCTGAGCAGACTTGAAAATCAAAAAGAAGCATGTCAATAAGCAGTGTATGAACAAAGAATGAAAAGAACAACTGAGCAAGAACAATAGATGACTTACCCGATTGGGAGAGAGACTATCCAGGAAGAGGCAGTCGTTATCTAAATCCTTCCTACCAGGCTTCATACCCTAATGGTGTCTGGCCCATCGAAGTGCTCAGGGGATCACGAGGGGATCGTCGTAACAATTCAGTAGCTAGCGTATACCTTGGAACTCGTAGGCCCAGATCTGTAGAAAATCGAGAGAAGCGTCAGTACAGTCGAAACGGATATGCAGATATGGAAATGGAAAAGGAAAGCATAGAAAATAGAAAAAGAAGGCATACCTCCCAAATACACCAGTACCCACCGACGCTCAGACCGGAGGTCCTAATGGACGCGCTCATATACCCATACAACGTGGATAGTGCAGCTCCTCCCTAGTCATAGGAGCCGATCTGTTCCACCACCACCATGGCAGTGAGATAGTAGAGGTGCACCATGTTCTCTAAGTTTGGGAATAAGAATATCCTGAACATATAGAGAAGGAATGCATGTGCCACCCACTCGAAGTGGTGGGCCTTGGAGTAGATAAAATGATGGAATGTCTTCTTCAGCCACGTGTACTGTATGCTCCCCTTGTCGATGGAAGGGGGCACGTGACTGAGAAGGTGCATAAGAGCCTCGGGGCTCTGGCAGATATCAGAATCAAACAGGATCAGGTCGCCACCCACCCAGATCCCGGCGATAAGGGAGAAGTTAAGGGGAGTAAGAGTCACCTCGAATGTGGAAAGATGGAAAGTGTTGGTGATGTCCCACCATCTCTCAGTCAAAGCCGTGAGGGTGACCCGGTCATTGCTGGTCCTCTTCAACATGGCGACAAAGCTATCGAAGGCTGCCCGATGAATAATCTCTTGGCTACGGGAAAGGAGCACCGCGTACCACTCCAGAACATCTAAGGATCCGCCGAAACCTCAAATACGAAGTCGCCCCATAAATAAAACAAAATAAACAAATCAGTAAACAAAGAACAATAATGGAATCAACAAAATAACGAAAACAAAACAAACAAAAACAATGACAGGATCAAAAGCAAAGTACGTGACATGATAGCTGAATGAAACTGACGATAATCAAAACAACATCAAAATAAGTGTTAAAATCAGCCTACACTTTTAGGGTCAAAATCTCACTCATTTCATTTTTCCTTAATTCAAAATCCAACCTCCGTTTCAAAACCAAAAATGACTCAACCCGATCAAAACCAATTCACTATGATACAACTTCAAATTTAACGGAAACCCGACTCCACTCATATTTTCGACTCAATTTCAAAATTCGATCTAAAACTCATTTGACATAGTTTTGAAAAATTTGAATTCGACCCCGATCAAAATTCAAGTTCAAAATTCAATTTCCTTTCAACATAGCCCCTAATCCACCTCGAACCCATCCCAAGTTCCACCTTGAAAAACTCAGAACGGTGGACTCAACCAAAATTGTCTATACAAAGAATGCAAAAATCAATTTCGAACTTAACCCAAACTAGCATCAACCCCATTTGACTCTGTTTTCAAAAATTGAATCAATTTAAAACTTTAATTCAATTGCAAATAAACGTCCTAACCCATTAGTTCTGTTTTCCAGTCCAAACTAACCCCTAACTCCATTTCAAACACGTTCTAAACCTACGTTTCAAAAAAATTCAGTTTAACCCAACATCTACTCAGATTCATTCTCAAATTCAAAATCAAATCCAACTTAATCTAAAAATTCAAATCCATCTTGGAATCTATTTCCTATGAATCTAAGCTTGTTTTAAACAAAATTTCAAGTTTGATCATACGCTTATTCAAAAGTCCATCAAAATTCAAAGGTTCCATTTTAAACTGAGATTCAACCCAAAACTTATTTTTACCCAAGATTTAAGGTTCATTCATTTCAAAGTTCATCCCACCCAAGTTTAAGGTTTGTTCAAACCAAGAGCAAAGACTCATGACATCTAAGGTCGGGATCCACTTTAATCTAAAGTTCAAAGCTCATCCAATCCAAGCCAAGGTTTAATCTAATCCCAAACCCCGATCCAATTCATTCCAAACTATGATACAATTCAAATTCAAAAAGTTCACATCTTATTTAAATTTTAACGTGATTCATGTTCAAATGAACCTTTTTTTTTACGATCTAACTCAAAGTCAAAAATCAAAATCCAAGCCTAAACTAAAATCCGAGTTCAACCCCAATAAATTCAACCCAAAGTTTAAAGTTCCATGCAAAGTTTGTAATCATCCAAAAAGTTCAAAATTTCGTTTCATCCGAGTTCGAGGTACACTTCGAAGTTCAAGTCTATCCAGAGTTCAAATCCAATCCGAAGGTAAGGTCAGTCCAATTTTAATCCAAGTTCAAAGTTTCAAATCTTAAAACCAACGTTCAAATTCAATTCATTATCCAACTCAAGCGATTGATATCAATCCTAAACCAGTAAGATAACCAAAGTCTGAATATCCAAAGCTAGCTTTGAGTTCTAAATACTCAAAATAATACTTAATGCACATATTCAAGAAAAAGTTCAAGATTTTGAGCTTACCTCAAGGTTCCTAGCAGAAAGATGATCCTCGTGATGCCAGAGGAGGACCTCACGCTCTGTGATCACATCCGGAAGAATAAACCTCTTCAAAGCCGATTTTCACAACTGGTAAAGAAGAGGCATGTAGGTCCCGGCATCAAAATATTCCAGCATGCCCAGCGCTGTAACACCCCAGTACAGACCCTAGTTGTAGCAACCCAGTTTATAATGACCAATGTAGCGATTCAACCCAAACCCTAGCATTAGCGACGGTTAGTTGACGAGATCTTAGGTCATTAGAAAGATGGTAACCCTAACTCGGCCCGAAAATCCTAAAGAGATCAAATACTCAGAGGTAAAACCCTAATACTCAGAGAAGACTCCTAACATCTTAAATTAAGTAAATAATATGAAATATTAGATTAAAAATCAAAAATTCTCATAATTAGGGTAAAATGACCAATTTGCCCCCAATACAGTAAAAAGTCTTAAAAATCTAAAATTTGACACATGAACACCCTAAATTAGATATTTAAATATAATTAAGTAATAAAAGACAAAATAACATCAAAAAATGACAAAAATGCCCTTAGTGGCCGGCCACATTGGAGTTTGTGCCCAAAAAGTGACTTTTTGCCTTTTTAAGCTTAAAAATGAGAAAATGTTGTATAAATTAAGTATTATTATGGCCCAAGATTTTTTATACAAGTAATATACATACTAATATAATATTATAGTCCAACAAAGGCAAACAAATTATTATTAAAGTTCTTACACACTTAAATAAGTCAAAAAATTCACATCTAGTCAAAATAACTTAAAGTAGCTTAATTGCCTACATTTAAACTATTAATTTTTGTCAATATTTTTATAAATTATAATAATAATAATAAAACTAGACACTGTAGTGCTAAAATACCACTAAATAAGCACTTAAAACAAAATTTTATGTGAAGGCCAGTGCAGATGGCCAGCACTGCCTAGCCCCACATACCCCCCCAGGGTTCGAACCTTGGGGTGTCAACCTCCTCTTCCCCAACTTAACTACCCAAAAAAAAAAAATTTGGGCTTAAATTTTGCTTTAAGGCAGGGTACTATTCTAGTGGTAGAATAGTACCCTGCCTTAAAGTAAAATTTAAGCACAAAAATCAATCAAAAAAACCTTGGACGAAATCCCATCTGATATTTCTAAAAATTCAGACTACAAATCTCTTAAAAATGGTCTCCGCCTCCCATCCAACCAATAAAAATTAAGAAAGAACAAAAATTTACTTACACATTAATAATTACTCCCACTACCCTAGTTTTCTATATAAACAAGCCAAACACTACCCTTTCTCCTCCTCATTTTCGTTGATATAGAGAGAGAAGTATCAAATTTATGTTCCCTTAAGTATTCTTCAAGTGTTGGAGAGAAAAAGAAGAAGAAGAAGAAAGGAGGGTTCAAGGAGGAAGGTCTTTGAAGACCAAGGAGACACCAAAGCTAAGTTCTCTAGCCATCCTCCACTCTTAGGTCTTCAAATAAGGTAAGTAAATCCCCTAAAATCCTCTGATAATCTCTCATGAAATAGCCCTCAATCCATCTCTATAAGAAACCCTATAAATAAGAAACAAAGAATAACTAAAAAATGCGTCATAGGAGTAGTTTACGGACAATTTGTGTGTAATCAAGCTTTGCATGTACTTGCATGTGTATATTTTTGAGTTTTATAGCTTGATTATGTTCTGGAGTTTTGATTTATATGAGTTTATGACATGCATGCAAAGAAAACACATCAAAAATGGACACCGCATGAGCTAAGTTATTAAAAACCTAAGTAACCTGATTTTCTGGACTTACCAACATTTTGTCCCAAACTTTAAAGCATCATAACTAATTGTAGACAAATGATCTTAAAGTGATTTTATGTCCAGACCTAACTTTTTGAGTTCTCTTTCATACAAAATTTGTTTGAAGTGATTTCGTTGGGTAGAACTCCAGATATGTTATTTTTTCCAAAGAGTATCAGATCTTGACCACTCTGAGTTGCAGACCTAAAAATCCTAATTTAAAATAAGAACCGAGCTTGGGTCAAAAAAATAGAACATGTAGAGAACATGTTTATCTTGCTTTCCACCAAACATGACCCAAACTATGAAGTCTTGATAGGTCAAAACCTTTCCCAAAGTCACGTTGTGTTTCAATGACTGACAGAGCTCTCTGTTACACCTTTTTGTAATACCAAAAACATAGGTTTTTAGTAGCCAAATCCAAAGGTGGTAAACATAAAAAATGTAGATAACATATTAAACTAAATACTGAGCAAAAATAAGCCAAAAATACCCTCGGATAGTATACTAAAGGTTTTGAGGATTCCCTGTTGAAAACCCACTCTGTAGACCCTTTTTAGGCTGACTGAACCCTTTTTATAAATTGGTCAAAATCACTAACTTTTTCCAAAAAACTTGTCCTAGCACAAAACATAAAACTTGTAGGGGACACCTTAAACTAAACCCTCACCAAACATCAAACCTATAGCCCATGCTTTTCTACATGTTTTGTTCATGCCTAAGATTGGCGAGTTGTTTAATCGATTTGTCTCTGGAGTTTTGACATTTACTTGCACCACGAGTTGCTACAAGCTCTATCAAAGAGGGACAACTGTAGACACCCCAATTTGACCAAGTCGAATCTTATGTACCCGTCTTGAATGCGCCCTAATGACGAAAGTATGAGAATCAAGCTTAAAATACTCCCAAGCAAGCAAAATCATGAATATGGCTCAAAACCCGAAAAAACCTTCAGGCCGTGACATTTCAATCCACACGGCCGCTACCTTTTTGAAAACCCTATAATAGGCTGTGTCCTTACTCTCACGGCCGTAACCTTTTTGAAAACCCTAAACCAAGTCGTGACTTTCTTTGTTGTGGTCGTTGCTTTGTTATTCAGGTCGTGACTTTTGAAAGTCGCAGCTGTCGTTTTCACCACCATAAAGGTAGCGACTTGTACTGTACAAAATTAAAAGGTAGCGGCCATCACTATTATCCTTTTTTGGACAGGTTGAAGCATCCCAAAAGGGGTCTGTGTTGCTCGCCTTACCTATAAATAGGGGTGATTCCAAGAAGAAACAAAAGAGACAACAACTAGAGGCCCAAACTCTGTCAAAATATTCTCTCATTCGATATTCTCACATCTATCCTATACTTCTCGAGCCTCGTTCATGTTCTTGCTTTCCTTAGAGGAGTTCTTGGAGCCCATATATTGGCTTGGAGGTATTGTATTCTCACCACCGAGTGGTTATTCGAGGTGGATATTCATACCAGGTAACTTTAGGATCCCACGACTCTTCTTAAACTCTCATCTTCTTCCTCTGAGGGTGTCGTGGATAAGGTTTCCATTGTTTTATTGCTTGTTTATCATTCATTTTAATGTAAATATTTATTTCTCTTCAAGTTTTTCATTACTAGCAATATATTCATACCCCTTTGTTTCGTATATTTATAGTTATTTACATTTTGTTTTGACACTCACAAGCACACTGAACACACTAAAAGCTTTTTGAGATTCTGGAACATGACGGCCGCAACCTTTTTATGTCACGGCTGTATGTTATGTTAAACCCACAGTCATGCACTTTTTATAAAAGCTGATACATTTATGCCTCTTTATATTCACGGTCACCATATCCTGTTGTTACGGCTGTGGGATTGTTTTAAGGTTAGAAATGCAAAAACCCTCTTCAAAACTCTATGTTATCTGTTTATTTCAAGTTTATACATCCTTTTATTGCTCTATTTAGCATTTTCTTCTTTCTGTATCTCTGGTTAGTTTTCTGTTGGGTAATGGATAGCAGATCTGGCCTAGACCAAATGAGTTATGATCTCCATTCTGTGTACCCCCATATCCTTATATTCTAAGGTTATACAAATATGACGGCCGCGTGTTTTCTCTTCTTTTCTTGTTACGGCCGTGACATTCTTTAGCTACGGCCTTGAGATTTTGTGAGGCCAGTATCATGAAAATGTGTTTCAAGCATTCTGTTATTTATATTTGATATCCTGTATATTCTATTTAGAGTTATTACTTGTATAGAGGATGAAGAATGGTAGATCTAATCTATTGCCAATAGGTTATGGTCTCAGTCCTGCATATCCTATTCATTTGAGCCTGTTTTAAGCCTTGTGCAATGTATATACCCTTTATGTACCCTGAAAAACCATGGCCACGACATTTATTTGTTACGACCGTGAGACATTTTTGTTCTGTTCTTCGCAGTAACCCTATTTTTGTCACGACCACTGGTTTGGTGACTATTTTTGTCAAGGCCGCAACATTTGTTGCTAAGGTCGTGAGTTTCGTGCATGACCAGTAGCTTAAATATGATGTTTAAGTCTCTTCTGCTTGTTCTGTATAGCCTGTTTACAGCATGATAGGGACAGAAATATTGTTGTAGGACCCTTAGAATCTTACTTGTTTGTTTTATCACTTACTCACATGTTTTTCACTTATCTTTGCTCAACCAATAGGTGTGGCACATCTAAAAATAATAACCAAATTGCATGATCCTAGGATCGTAGTTAAATTTTTATTTCATTACTTGCTTTTGTTTAAACTCTCTTTAACCTCCAATTCTGTATATATTACCTTTAAAAATTTTACAACAAAAACTAATATTAACAAAATAGAGACCGACCTCATAGTTAGGCAAAAATGGTGCCTAACACCTTCTTTTTTCGTACCTTAGCCCCCAAACTCTCTTTTTCTATGGTTACATATTTAAAAGGCGTGCAACCTTCTTTTTGTTTTTCTTGATTTTTCTCAAAATCAAGTAGCGACTCCATTTTTCAAAAAGGATGTTCAGATATCTTGGATTTTTGTTTTTAAGAAGAAAAAGTATATTTTTCTAAAAATAATAGATATCGAGTGCATTCGGCGTGAGACCCAAAACATCCATAGCTTTTTCTGGTAACTCCGCTGGGGACTGGTTTTCCAAATAAAATCACAAGATGGCTAAACTTGAAATATCAATGGTTCTTACTGTAAACTTTTCATCGGTATTCGCATTTGCATTTGCATATTTGTGTGCTTGGTTCTCAAACCCCGACTCTACTTCCTCGATACTCCAGTCAGTTAGATGTGGCAAAAAGAACTATTGCGTACCGCTTGACCATGCCTTACACCATTCTTGGCATTAGAAGTTATATTCTTGACTCTATTCATAAGGTATACTGAGTGAAGTCCTACCAGTTCTTTCTCCCAAAATCGTGCGATTTTGGTCACATTTTTGTTTAAGGGTCTAATACCCTATTTTAGAGGCTTATAATGAAAATGTTCTTCACAAAAGGTATTCCTAACACATTATTTTATTTTTATGCTAAATATGAGGAATTTTGAACATCGTTTGTTGGGTTAAAGCTATATTTAAAGTGGATGGAGAGAGTTTGTCTCTTTGGACAGATTAGACACATCTTTTTACAGAGGCCAAACCAACTTTTTATGATGGTCAAATGAAAGTGTTCTTCATGATAAAGTTAGAGGATATCGTAAACTAGCTTCTGTCCAAAATTAAGAATTTTTTAAAGATGTTTGGTTGCCAAAAAATATTTTTCTTCTGATGAAAACCAAATCTAGACAGAGTGTTTTGGGGTGAGAAACATGAAATTGTGATCATAGTCTTGGTTCCCTAGACTTAACAAGTGACATTTTGACCACAAGGACTGGTGAAATATTATAAGTGATGTGTTTTTCTTTAGCTTTAAGAGAAGTAAGCTTTGGCCATTAACCGTAAAACCCGTTCAAAAGACCTAATCTTTCGTTTACCATTTGACGAAAGGAGTTGGTGCCCTATGTTTATGACGTATTGTTTAAATTTCTTACTATGCATCGTAGGTTTCGACGTCGAAGGTTAGAGCTTTGCCTCACTTGGCGAGGAAATAGGTTATTTTCACCTAAGATCAGGTGAGAGTGCTTAGCTATTATCTTGAATAAGTGATTTTGTAAATATTTTAAAATGTTTATATATTCATGTTTTGAATCATGTGTTGATAGATGATAGCATGAGATTTTTACTCTTAAATATGTTGATAATTTAAATGTGCTAATAATATTATTGGAAGAAATTTGTGTATGAAAGATGAATGGTGTTAATGATGTTAATGATATATTTGTATTTCAAAGATCCAAGTCATGAGGATTTTTAGCCATTTATATCCCGTTAGGGGAGGTCACCCAAATATGGGTCTTATATCCCATTTGGGGATGTTCCCTTAAAGGGGACTTATTCGCCTACAAAGGCATTTTGAGCTGTGTCTCGGGTAATGCACTTACTATTTGTGCTTGAAGAAAAGTGGCCCACATTCCATCACGTGCATATCCGTGTATTAAGAATTGAGATTACGGTACCATTGAAACTCCCAGTTATGAGGTAGACGACTACTTGGTCATTGTTGAATAAGAATGGGTGTCGAGAATGGTTATAATGTGTTATGGATTTTAAGTTGTATTTAACCATTCTATTGCATATGAGATGTGGCTGTTAAGCCTATTTATGATAATTGATTATAATGTATTGTGGGTGGTTTAGCCTTGTTACAAGAATTGATTATCATATGTTGTGGGCAGTTAAGCCTCATTATGAGATTTGGTTATAATGTATTGTGAGATGTTAAGCCTTATTATGAGAAAGCTATTTACAAATTTGAAAGGAGAAAGCTATTTACAAATTTGAAACAAATGTTTTAAGATGGATGGGGTATTTATCATATTTTGTTAAATCTAGATGATCTATCTTTAAAAGATGTTTGACTACTCTTAAACTGAGTGTTTGGTTTTATCTTGTTCATTATAATACTAAGTGCACTCTTCTGTAACCCTTGTGATTGCAGATAGCAAGTTCCGTTAAAAGGTTGGTCCACCACTGTTGACGTCATAGGCTTAATCTCGAAGCTTAGATGTTGTTTTTGCTTTTGTAGTATAATTTGTAATTGTGAGATATACCATATTGGAGACTAAGAGTTTTGATTTTGAGATGTAATTTATGTTTCTGGGATGGAGTATCCCCGTTTTAGATGTATGGGATAGAGAATCCTTTGAATGTCTATGTTTCTATAGTATCAATGAAAGAATGTTTATGGATCAGACTTGTGTGAATGTTCTTATTCTTGACTGTTTTAAGTCTTATCATTTTTGGGGCCACTAGAATGTGGTGAGACCATGCCCCCATTGCACAGGTAGAGTACCTTGCAGGAGCGAGGTGTGATAGTGTTGTAGCTCTATAATGTGGATTAGGTTTCTCATTAGATGAATTGCATTGCTGATATTGAATAGCCAACCATCGCACTGTTAAAATTTGATAGGTTCGATCTAAGCTTACTAATAGCAGGCCTCCTAGAAGGATATACTAAATTCATCGAGTTGTGCCAAAGAATAAAAATGGCATTTTATTTAATGCAATTCCTTGTCTTCTCTCTGTAAAATACTCTTTTGGCCGAGGGCTCCCAAACCTATTCCAGGAAAAAAATAGCTAAACCCGTGCGCTGGCGAATAACCAACCCCCTTAATTCGTCGAGTAAATAGGGAAGGTATAGGTTTGTTATGAATGATCCAGTATCAAATACAGGTATAGGTTTGTTTTGGACTTTTTGCCCTTTGCTTTCATCATTGAAGGTAAATAGTCAAAAAAGTTCCCCATAGAACTTTTTGCCCTTTGCTTTCATCATTGAAGGTAAATAGTCAAAAAAGTTCCCCATAGAACACGAGCATTGACGCTTTCATCGAAACAAAGTGGGAGGCCTGGCTAGTGCTTTTTTGTGTGCTAACCAGGTGAAGGGCTTACTTTACTATAAATGGATTAGTAATGAGGTATTAAGGAACTACTAAAATCACTATTCCCATTTTTTGGGTTGTAAGACTCTTAACTTCTAGCAAGCTACGAGCATAATCTTTTTTTTACAACAACAACGATTCTTCTCCTAGCAAAAATGGTCCGTTAACTGAACTTGCCTTGTTGTGATAAGCATACTGCTTTTTCATTCTTACCAAGGAGCCGTAGCTTTACAACACCACACTAACCCTTGACTGCATTACCTTCTATTCTATTAGTAAAGGGTGTTCAGACTTTACTAATAGAATATCAAGTAAAAGGACATTTATCCACTTTTTTTATAAAGAAAGAGGGCTAATTTGTTAGGATTGTATATTGAAAATCATGTTTTAGTATTTAATTTTATTTTAATAAAATTAATTTTTCTATTTTATGAGAATCTTAATGAGTATTGTGTGCAATATCATTTTTTTAATGTTATGCATGGATGTCCTTTATTCCGTACAGTATTTAATCTGGTGTGTAGAGTACAGCTTGCACACAAAAGACCAGATTAAAGGTTCTTGTAGAATATAAGTTTTTGTTCACAGTTTAGAAGAAAATGGACATATCATCGGTACTGTAACACCCCGGTCCGGACCCTAGTAGTAACCACCTAGATTGTAACAACTCGACCCGGATCCTAGTTGTAACAGCCCGGACTATAACTAATCGCAGAACGATCTAAGCCCAAACACTAGTATTAGGAACGGTTAGTTGACGAGAACTTAGGTCACTACATGAACAATGAAAAATCCTAAATAACCCAAATTTTGACCCCAAAAACCCTAAAAGAGACCAAATACTCATAGGAAAAGCTCTAACACATAGAAAAGTCTCGAAAAAACTTAAATAAAGTAAATAATATAAAATATTAAATTAAAAAAATCAAAAATTTCCATAACTAAGGTAAAATGACCATTTTGCCCCTAGTACAGCAAAGAGTCCGAAAAATCTAAAATTTGACACATGGACACCCAAAATCAGATATTTATATACAATTAATTAATAAAATTTAAAATAACAATAAAAATAATCAAATTGCCCTTGCATGGCCGGCCGCCTAGGAATTTGTCCTCAAAAAGCTACTTTTTGCCTTTTTAAACTTAAAAATGAGAAAAAGATGTATAAATTAAGCATTATTTTGACATAATACTTTTTATACAAGTAATATACATAATAATATAATAATATAACTCAACAAAAGTAAACAAATAATTATTTAGAGTCTCGACACAATAAATAAGTTAAAAAACCAATTCTAGTCAAACTAGCTTAATTTAGCATAAAAGCTTACACTTATTTAATTAATTACTATCAAAATTATGATAAATCATGGAAAGACTAAATTAATTATAAAGATATTAATATAATAGGTTTTAGTAGATTTAAATACCAAAAAGATACATAAAATTAATATTTTATGCATTTATATACACAAAAATGTACCAAAATACAAATTAAAACCCAAATTAATTCCCAAATCAGTTTTTTAGTCTCCCAAACAGCCATGGCTGAAACCCCATCTGTAAAATCTGATCTTGCATGTCTCAAACAACTCCCACCTCTTAAGCAACCAATAGAAATTTAGAAAAATTCAATTTTAAAACCAATTACAATAATTAATCTCCATTATAATTTTTATTATAAAAACATACCCAAAACACTCTTCTCTACATGCATAGTTCGGCTGAGAGGGTGAGAAAGTGAAAGACTCAAAATCTCTAAGTGTTTACAAAGAAGAAGAAGAAGAGAAGAAGAAAGAAGGAATGAAGAGGAAGGAAGAAAAATTCAAGTGAGGTGCTATAGAGTTAAGTCCATCTTTTTCTCAACTTTTTATACATCAAAAGAGGTAAGCAACTCCCTTAAACCTTCTGATATTCTCCCTCAAGTTACCCCTCAATCCATCTCTATAACAAATCCTAAGAAAAAAAAATGAAGAATAACTCAAAAAAGGCGCTGTAGATGCAAATAGTGGACTGCTAGGCAAGATTGTGTTTTGTATGAGCTTGTATATATATGTTTTTAAGTTTTATGACTTATGTATATTCTGGAGTTTTGGTTTATGTGAGTTTATAACATGCATACAAAAAAAACATGTCAAAAATGTACACAACATAAGCTAAGCAACTAAAATCCTAAGTAGCCTGATTTTCTGGACTTACTTTTTGCCACCAACTTTAAAGCATCATAACTAATTGTAAAAAAATGATCTTAAAGTGATTTTTGCCCAAATCTATATTTTTGAATTCTCTTTCATACAAAATTGGATTGAAGTGATTTTGTTAGGTAGAACTCCAGATATCTCATTTTTTTCGAAGAGTGTCAGATCTTGACCACTCTGAGTTGAAGACCTAAAAACTTTAAGTTAGAGTGAGAACCGAGCTGAGGACAAAACGTAAAACTTGTAGAGGACATATTTAGAGTTGAAGACCTAAAAACCTTAAGTTAGAGTGAGAACCGAGCTGAGGACAAAACGTAAAACTTGTAGAGGACATATTTATATTTCTTTTCACCAAATATGAGCCAAACATATGAAGTTTGGATAGGTCAAAAACCCTCCCAAAGTCACTGTTAAGGTTCAGTGAGTGACAAACCTCTTTGTCACACATTTTTGTGAGACCTAAAACCAAACTTTTTAGAAGACAACTCCAAAAGTGGTAAACATGAAACATGTAGTTAAGATATTAAACTAAATACAAACCCAAAATCAGCCCAAAATACCTTCGGATGATATCACAAAGATTTTGAGCATTTTCTATTAAAAATACATTCTGCAGACCCTTTTTAGGCTGACTAAACCATTTTTATAAATTGGCCAAAATCTCAAACGTTTTCCAAATAACTTGCCCTAGCACAAAACATAAAACTTGTAGGGGACACCATGAACTAAAAGCTCACCAAAATAGACCTTTAAATGATACCCCAAAACCGTGGTCAACAGAGACCCAATTTCTAAGATTTTCTCTGTAAAATGCTGATGGGTTTTTACTAAAATAAAATCAATGGCCTTTTTACTTTAGGAACTGACCTTGGTGATAAATATGAAAGTTATAGAAAATATTTTTATCTAATTAGTGTTACAATTTCATAAATTAAATCAATGTCTAAGTGCTTCAAAACACTGTCGCAACTTTAAAACTAGCAATTAAACTTGTACCTAAAATTGGCTAAGTGTTTGAATGGTATGTTACTTATGAGACTTGAGTGTGTGAACCTTATATGAATTTTGTGAGTAATTAGTGTATGAAAATGTTGCTTTTGATGAGATGAACTCATGCCAATGGTTCGAGTCTATGTTGCTTAAATTGTGGTTATGCTTCACATGCTTGTACTTAATGCTTTAGCAAATTGTACTATGTGCCATGTCATGTTCATATACCATGCAATGATTAATTGTACACGAGAGGCATGCAATGATTAATTGTACACCAGAGGCATATTGCACGTCATGGGCATTTCTCCATTTCATCTTGCGTTATCGGAGTCCCCTTCGTATCTTTCGATTGGGTTGGGTGACATAAAAATTAATTATTCAGTGGTTGTGGATCTAGGGCATCCCTGGTTGCCATATTTGATATTGAATTGGAGTTTTTATTATAAAAGGGAGATTTAGGCACCATGTGTTTGTCACTAGCTTTAATTAGACTTTGGGTTGACGCTTAACGAGCATCCTAGTACTTAATGTGGGATCAATTGGCCTGGATAAGGATGGATAAAATTGGTTGGCCCGCCCCCACGCTGTTGCTATTGAGTAAAACGGTTGAGGCATATAGCCAAGGCGAGCGTTTACGTTTCGCAACGAGGCTAGGATAGAGTAAGTGATCAATATACCATCAAGTCTATTCTGTAATTCCCAGCGTGGAATTCATGATACTATTTTGGAAGTACTTTGGGTTGGGCATTTGCATTGCATTCATCTGTATCACGCACTCACACTTCTATTCTTATATGTGCTCATCCTATTGAAAATGATAACTTGCCTATATCTCTGTTCCCTTAACTTTGCATTGGGTATTATACGATATGTATTATAGAATAT
>JAULJZ010199675.1:0-19839 GCA_032270985.1 Heliamphora pulchella
ACCACAAATGTAACTAGACTCGTAAGAGACATATCTAACCTTTAAGTCATGCTACTAACTTTGCTCCACTTTCATAATTCTTCAAGTTGAATTTGTTAGTTCAACCCATTGTTTACAAGTTACCGTGGCACATAATTCATCCAACCTATTAAAGATTCAAACAACTAGTGGGGGTATTAGCAACTCTCTCCAATCTCAAGTAACTAACCGTTAAATTAACTCAAAATCTTTAGCTGGACAATTCATATACTGTATATCACTTACGAGCATTTAGTTCCAACCACGTAGTTAAATTTCATATCTCTTTTTTTTTTGTTAACTTACATTAAAATGTCCCAAATTTTTTGTGATAAAAAATTCTCAATCCCAACTTTAGATGTTCATTTTATTTCAGCAATGTCCCAAACTTTTTGTGATGAAATATTATTATCACAAATAATTAAAAATTATTTTGAGACAAAAAAACAAAATTCATAACAAAAGGATATATATTATGATGAAATATTATTGTCACGAATAATTAAAGGCCTTTTTGCAAGAAAAAATAAAACTCATTGCAAAATAGATACTTCATGTAATGAAATATCCTTGTCACCAATAATTGAGTAACATTTTGTGAGGAAAAATAAAATTCATCACAAAAGATCCGTATTGGTAACAAAATTAGAATCTTCTAGAAAAAAATCATTTTTAGAGAGAAAATTAAAATCGTTAAATTTTATCACAACAAAAACTTTTTGTTGTATTGTATCCAAAGTACATGATTTTACGTTAAAATTATTGCCAAGCAATTAGTGACCAATCACGTTGTTAGTTGTCGAAAGTAAGATTTCTGTGATCACTAATAACTTAATCGCCAATTATTCGCGACAACAATTTAGTCGCCTTAAGACTTTTCATGCTTTTTGGACTAAACTATTTGCGACCAAAGGTAAAAATGGTCGCCAGCCAGAGGCGCCAAATATTTTTCCTGCTTTTTTTTAATTGGCGCCAAAAACTCTGTTATGAAAAACTAGAATTGTTCGCCAAAAGTGTGCATTACCGACAAATGTTGTTTGGTCGCCAAAATGCTTTTCTTGCGGTTGGCATCTGACTATTTGACAACCTGTCAAATGGTCGCAACCGAACTCTTTTCGCTACCAACATTGTTTTTAGTCGCGAAAAGTTATAGCGCCAATATGTTTTCCCGCTTTTTTTCTATTGGTGCTAAAATGTTTGGTGACAAAAAGTAAATTTGGTTGCCAAAAGTGAGCTGTAGCGACAAAAGTCTTTTGGTCGCCAATTAATGAGTTTTTTCGACAACTAAACCTTAGTCGCTAAAAGGTATTCACCTATTTTTTCATTCTACGGCCAGACCTTTGGCGACTAATATTAGATTTGGTCGCAATAAAAGTGTTAGTGACCAAACTCAAAACTATGGTCGCCGATTGTGGTATATTCCTCAACCAACGAATAATGGTCGCCAATATTTGTATATTCTACGACCAACGATAATATGGTGGTCAATTGTTTTGTATTCAGTGACCAAAGTCAATGCTGGTCACCAAAAGTAGTCGCTAAAAGTGTAATTTCTTGCAGTGGGTGGGGAGACCGCTCGAGTGGACAGGTGGCCGAGAGGTTCTGGAGAAGAGGACCGCTCGAGCGATGGAGGTCTGCTCGAGCGGACTGTCACAGAACAGACTTTTTGAAAAGGTCACGTAGTGCCCCTTTTTCCTCATTCTTTTCATGTCTCTCTCTCTCTCTAAAGCTAAAGTGAGAGTTAGGGTTTGATTTTGGGTGTTGTTTGGAGCTTTCCTTAGGGAGATCTCACACTTCCACCTCGATTGTTTGCCGTTGGAGGTTCGATCTTAGCGTTGAAAGCTTTATCCTCACTGTGTGGTTGGAGATTCTCATGGTTGGAGCTCATTTGGGAATTGCTCTTGTGGATCTAGCATCTCAAAGGTAGGATCTAAGACTTTCCTTAAATATCTTTGTGATGTGTTGTATTTTCCAATCTATGAACATAAAAGCATAAAAATAGTATTTTTAAAACCATAGGTTTGAGTTTGGTGATAAGGAGGGTTAAATATTAGATTTGTGGGAGAATTAACATGTTCCTATCTTTACATTGTTGTTTCATGTGCTTGGATTGAGAAATGAGAAATTATGGTTTGGGGTTTTGGGTCTAAACCATCAAAATTGGGGCTTTTGGGTTTAAAGAACCGGTATGATAAAATTGATATGTTTGTTTGTTAAATTGGGGGTTGAGATAACCCATTGTATAGCTATTCCATGAATTTATGTGACATATGCTGATATCAAGTGAAATATGTGGGTTTTATTATGTAAAACCGAGGAATTGTGGATTCTAAACTACATAGACGGTTAATCCAAGGTTTGAGCCCTATACTATTGAAAACATGAATAATGAAAATGTGTAATAATATGGGTTGGGCGAGAGGAACCGAAGGGGTTGGATTCGCACGTGTGTATTGTGATATGAAATATCAAAAAGGACCGATTTGGGATCCAAGGGATCGTTTAAGGTTGGGCCTGAGTTGCACTATGGTAAAAGACCAGAAAACTGCACAGATTGGGTTCTCTGCCCGCCGACTAGTGAATCGGGAAAGAACATTAGTCATGCTGGGGTATAGAACGTCTCGTTACTTCATGGGACCTGTGTGGACGGGTTGATTGTAACGTTACGTGGGTCTATACGCTCATCCAGCATCGGTACCTATGTTTATTAACTACGAGTTGGTGAAATGCAAGAAATATCAACAAGGTTTGTGTATGCGTGTGTTGTAACTAATTGGGTTGGTAAAACCATAATTAGAGGATTGAGAATGGTAAATATGTTGGGTTGATCAAGAATAGTAAGAGGGTTAATCTCACGGAACTTATGAGGTCTAGTATAATAATCCTTTTGTACAAACCCGGTTAAGCATTGGGAATTTACCTTGGAACAAACGATATGATTTTGATTAAGCTTGTGTGTACATCCTACATAACCATCTTCATTTGTCATGCATTTATTCAATGTAGTCTTGTTCCTACGAGCTTTGGCTCTTGTTGTTTAACAACATTTCAAGTGATAGTGGAAAGAAAATTATGGACTGAGATGACGGTCGTTGGACTTTTTTGCGTAATGGATATGGTTACATTTTTTTTGGAAAGTCAGTTTTTAGGAAATGAATTGTAAAGATGTAATTCTTACTTTTGAATATTCAAAATATTATAATATGGGGTCAAAATACCCGTATTGTAAGGCCTTAGAGTCGTATATTCATATTGTGCATGGATGTGAGGACATCCGCCTGTTTATTGGGTTGAATGCTTTAACCTTTTTAATGATGATTCTTGATGTTGAAGTTTGAATTCGGGTTCCTCGTGGAAAAACAGTTATTTTACTCTCTCATGAATGTTTAACATCTTGGTTTGCTTGTTTAAAATCATGTTTAAGGAAGGAGAAGGTGTGGTTGTTATTTTCCAAACTTAGAAACTTTTCTCAGTTTTGGGCAAAAAGTCTCGGGTGTCTCACTACTCGAGCTGTGAGGAGTCCGCTCGTGCAGGCTTCGCTGGGTGATTTTCGACAATAATTTTTTTTAAAATAGGCTTTCCTTAAATGAATTTTTGAGCATAAATGGACTATTTAAAGGTAGTGTTTTCAAAAGAAAATGGTTTTTCACATCGGATTGATTTCCAAAGTTTATTCGAGTTACGTTATTTCTAAATCGGGGCGTTACAGATTGATATCAGAGCTCTAGGTTTGAATACCTAGGAACCGTGGGGGTAGTTGATCCATTACGTGAGAGCTTGCATTGATATGTGACATTCATGACCTGGTATGCTAGCATGAAAAATCTTGAGTATAACTTGACATTTGTATGCTATGTGGTATTTGAGTATTGAGGTTAGACTTTTAGGGTGATGTGTCTGGCCCTTGAGTGACCGGTCGACTGGTTTGGGGTTCGAGTTAGATAGGTGTTTGGCCGACGTCCGTTCTAACCAAAAATCTAAACGAGTTAGCCAGATTGACATGTCGTTCTGATTGGTCTTCCTCGTTGCGTGTTGCGTAAAGTGTGTTGATGCTACGATTCGTGTCATGTGGTATCGTGTTGAAGGACAATGTTATGTGTGAGAGATGAGTTCTTGTAAGTCTTGTTTTGATATCTCCCCTTGTTCCTTCTTATTCGTAGAGTGATGTTGCCGAGATGTGGTAGGGGCCGAGACCGTGGCCGAGGTCGTGCGTATGCCTAGGTTCCAGAATAAAGGGACATTCATACCCCGCAGGAACAAATGGTTGGTGTTGATGTTGCTCAAGAGATGCTTACGATAATGAGAGCAATGGTTGAGGTGACTAGGGCTGGAGTGAGGGCTCTTGAGCCAAGGGCCTCTATAGCGATGAGGGAATTCTGGCGGTTGGATCCTCCAACTTTCTCTGAGGAGCCGGACCTTAAAGTTGCTACCGAGTGGTTGGAGATAACCACGACGATCTTAGACACCCTAGAAATCGGGGAGGATGAGTTGTGCATTAGGTTGGTAGCGTTTCAACTTTGCGAGGATGCAAGAGAATGGTGAAAGTTTGCTAAGACCACCGTAGATGGCACATGGACTGCTTTTACTGGGGTCTTTCTGGAAATGTATTTTTTGGGTTCTTCATGGGATGTGTATCGAATAGAGTTTCTTTCTCTTGTTTAGGGAATTCTTACTATGGTCCAATATGAGGCCAAGTTCACGAATCTGTCGTAGTTTACACCAGAAATGGTATCGACAGAGGAGTTACGTACTAAGAGATTCGAAAGGGGTCTTCGACCTTCGATCAAAGACAGGATTGCAGCATTGGGTTTTTGAGTTTACACCAAGGTTGTGAAAGCCGCTATCCGAGTAAAGAATGCAATGGCAAAGAGCCGTAAGATTAGGGAGAGCAAGTCACATCAAGGGGCTTTTAGTGCTCAGTCTGAAGGGTGCCGGGTGAAGAGGCAAAAATCGGGGGAATCGAGTTCTTATCCCACGGGATTTCAATTTCAGCCACGATCAGCACCATCACCGTCTATGCGTTCATCTAGACGTTCTGAACATCGAGAGTTAGTGTGTTACGTGTGCAGACAACCGGGACACTGTGCGAAGGATTGTTAGCAGAGAGAATAGTAGCAGTAGAGTCAGACTCAGGGGAGGACCCCACCTTTATGTTTCCAGTGTGGCCAGATGGGTCACATCCGACGAGATTACCCTTAGGGATGGAGTGTTCAGTGTGCTACTAGGGCACATCAGGTACATGCATCGCAGGGATGATAGGGACATGGCCAACCGCAACAGCATTCGGGGGTATAGTCAGTGAGGACAGTAGGAGGTGCTACCTCAACTCAGTCAGTGGGGCAGTCAGGTACCAGGGGCAGCGAGGGATAGAATCAGGGGAACCAGGGACGAGTGTATGCCCTTGTGGAGCCCAGTACATCAGTGGCACCTGCTGTGCTGGAATCCGCAACCAGTCTTCCAATTATATGAGGTACATTCTTAGTGTACCATCCTTGGGCCAGTGGTCTTATTAACATTGGAGCATCACATTCTTTTGTCTCATTCGCATTCACATCTGCATTGGGGTTAGAGGTAAACGTGTTGGTTAGTGCCTTATGCATAGAGACACCGATGGGTGAGACTACTGTGTTGAGGCGAGTCTGTAGAGCTTGTGAGATGAAAATTGCTGACCACCATTTGGTGTGTGATTTTATCATACCCGATATGTTCTCGTTCGATATCATCTTGGGAATGGATTGGTTGACCACCTTTCGTGCCTTCATTGATTGTGATTGGCGACGAGTGTTTGTTTGCACATAAGAGGGAGATTCTTTTTATTTTGTGGGTGATCGGGACAACGGTGTGGCACCTAGATCTCTTAGATCGCAGAGCCGTGACAGCCTTAGTCTTCTTTTCTCTGCCTTATCGGTGAGTGAGATTGATTCTACTCGAGGAGAGCTTCCTCCTGTTGTTTGCGAGTTTCCAGACGTGTTTTCGAGTGATTTGTTTAAGCTTCTGCCCCGGAAAAAAGTTAAGTTTTCTATAAACCTCATTTTGGGGACTGCCCCCATTTCTATGCCTTCATATCGTTTTGCACTGGCTAAGTTGATAGAGTTGAAAGTGCAGGTCTAAGAGTTATTGGATAAGTGGTTCATCCACCCTAGTGTGTCTCATTGGGGAGCTCCGATATTGTTTGCAAAGAAGAAGGATGGGTCGTTACACCTTTGTATAGATTATCGTAAGTTAAACCACATGATCATTAAAAACAAGTGCCCTATGCCTTGTATTGACGATCTGTTTGATTAGTTGAAAGGATTGTGTTGTTTTTCCAAGATCAATTTAAGATCTGTCTATCACCAGTTACGGGTCAAGAAGGAATACATTCTGAAGATGGCTTTTCATACACGCTATCGGCATTTTGAGTTTCTAGTCATGCCTTTTGGATTGACTAATGCACCAGCGACATTTATGGACCTTATGAACCATATCTTTCACCTTTACCTTGATCGATTCGTGGTGGTATTCGTGGACGACATTTTGATTTATTCATCATCGGAAGAGGAGCACGAGGAGCACCTTCGAATTGCCTTACAGTTGTTGTGGGACCATAGACTGTATGCCAAGTACGACAAATGTGAATTTTGGTTACCAGAAGTAAAGTTTTTGGGACATGTAGTTTCGAGAGATGGGGTAGCAGTGGATTCTTCTAAGATCAACACGGTGATGGAGTAGGAAAGGTCGAAGAATGTGTTTGAGATTCGGAGCTTATTGGGATTGGCAGGTTATTATCGTCGGTTTGTGAAAGATTTCTCTAGGCTTGTAGCGCCTATGACACGCCTTACACGGAAGGGAATCAAGTTTGTGTGGAATGATAGTTGTGAGCTCGCCTTCCAGACATTGAAGACGCTATGATAAGTGCGCCCATTTTGATTATACCAAAGAGAGAACTCAGTTATGCCGTTTATTGCGATGCGTCGCGCTAGGGGTTGGGTTGTGTGTTAATGCAACTGGATAAGGTGGTAGCCTATGGATTGAGATAGTTGAAAGTTCATGAAAAGAATTACCCTACACGTGATTTAGAGCTCGCAGTAGTGGTTTTTGCTCTAAAGATCTGGAGACACTCCCTATACGAAGAACGCTTCAAAGTATTCTCGGTCCATAAGAGTTTAAAGTATTTGTTTTCGCAAAAGGATCTAAATTTGTGCCAGAGAAGATGGATGGAGTTTTTGAGAGATTATGATTTCGATCTACAGTATCATCCGAACAAGGCCAATGCGGTAGCCGATGCCCTTAGTCAGAAGTCTTTGAGCACTTTAGCACACGCAGCCATTAGGGAGTGGAATATGCTCGGGAAGGTCAGAGAGTATGAACTTCATTTGGGAAAGTCTGGTGGGTGTGTTACTTTATTTGCGGTGGTTTCTTAACCTACCCTTGTTTACCGCGTTGTTGGGGCATAACGGTCGAATGCTGAGAGTTTGATGTTTCGGGAGCGAGTTTTGAGTGGCGAGAATGCCAAGGAGTGGACTAGCCATCCCGATCAGAGCCTGAGGTTTGCAGGAAAGATTTTTGTGCCGGAGGTGTGTCGCAAAGATGTGGTTCGTGAGTTTCATTATTCACGCCTAACAGTGCATTCGAGTGGCACCAAAATGTTCCATAATATACATAGGCAGTTTTGGTGCAAGGGTATGAAGAAAGATGTTGCACTTTTCATTTCGCGTTGTCTCACTTGTCAACAAGTGAAAGCCAAACACCAAAAACCAGGGGGTCAGTTGCAACCGTTGCCTATGTCAGAGTGGAAATAGGAGAATATCGCTATAAACTTCGTGTCAAGCCTTCTTAGGTTGCCGAAGGGGCATGATGCCATATGGGTTGTGGTGATCAGACTGACTAAATCGGCACACTTCCTACCTATTCGCATGACGAATTCGGTTGATAAGCTTAGTAAGGTCTATGAGCGCGAGATTGTTTGGCTCCACGAGGTGCCAATTTCCATCATTTCTTACTGAGATCCTCATTTCACGTCACATTTTTAGCAGAGTTTGCAGTTAGCTATGGGGACGAGCCTACTTCTTAGTACTGCTTTTCACCCCCAAACAGATGGCCAATCGGAGCGTGCCATTTAGATACTTGAAGACATGTTGCAAGCGTGTGTTTTAGATTTTCATGGGTCATCGGAGGACCATTTACCTTTGGTGAAATTCTCCTACAACAACAGTTATTAGTCCAGCATTGAGATGACGCCTTATGAGGCATTGTATGGTAAACTTTGTAGGTCACCAGTATATTGGACCGATCTTGGTGAAACAGCTGTGTTGGGGGCCGAGCTTGTGCGTGAAACCACAGACAATATCATCTTGATCCGTAAGTGTTTAGTTACCGCCCAAAATTGCCAAAAGAGCTTTGTAGATAAAAAAAGTGACCGTTAGCGTTTGAGGTAGGGGACCACGTGTTTTTAACGGTTTCTCCATGAAAGGGTTTGATGAGGTTTGGTAAGAGTGGAAAGTTATCGCCTTGTTTTATCGGCCCATTTGAGATCCTTGATAGGATTGGAGAAGTGGCCTACCGTCTAGCCTTACCACCACAATTAACCTCTGTACACAACATTTTTCACATGTTTATGTTGCGTAAGTATGAGCTGGACCCGTCCCGTGTTTTGGATTGGACAGGGTTGAGGGTAGAAGATGACGTCACCTATGAGGAGAAACTAGTGAGAATCCTTGACGTCAAAGAGTAAGTCTTACGAGGGAAAACCATTCAATATGTGAAGGTGTTATGGCTTCACCATGGTGTTGAGGAAGCCACATGGGAATGAGAATTAGAAGTTTGTAAAAATTATCCCGAGTTGTTTGGTTCTTGACGCGTGCGTAATTTTAGGGATGAAATTTCCTAAGTAGGGGAGATTGTAGAGATCGGGTCCCATGTTATTTTCTTATAATTATGAAAGACGATAAGCTAGGTTCTGCAGGAACAGTTATACGCGTAGATGTTGCATGGGAATTAATTTTTGAGTTTGTATATGTTTGCTAACGAGGGTTAAGTGTGGGGTAATACATGGGAACATCGCGGTGAGATGTTTGATTTGTGATTCGGCTCAATTATGGCAGCTTTTGTTCAGTTTGTCTCCCAGCACTAACTGCTCGAGCAGTGAGGAGACCGCTCAAGCGGACAAGTGGCCGAGAGGTTCTGAAGGAGGGGATTACATGAGCGATAGGGGTTCGCTCGAGCGGACTGTCGCAGAACAGACTTTTTTTAAAAGTCGCGTAAGGCCCCTTTTTCTTCATTCTTTTCATGTCTCTCTCTCTCTCTAGAGCCAAAGTGAGAGTTAGGGTTTAATTTTGGGTGTTGTTTGGAGCTTCCCTTCGGGAGATCTCACGCTTTCACCTCGATTGTTTGCCGTTGGAGGTTCGATCTTAGCGTTGAAAGCTCTACCCTCACCGTGTGGCTGGAGATTCTCGTGGTTAGAGCTTGTTTATGGCTTTCTCTTGTGGATCTAGCATCCAAGAGGTCAGATCTAAAACTTTCCTTGAATATCTTTGTGATATGTACCGTATTTTCCAATCTATGAACATAAAAGCATGAAAATAATGTTTTCAAAGCCCTAGGTTTGAGTTTGGTGATAATGAGGGTTAAGTCTTAGATTTGTGGGAGATTTAACATGTTCCTATCTTTACGTTGTTGTTTCATGTGCATGGATTAAGAAATGAGGAATTAGGGTGTGGGGTTTTGGGTCTAAACCATCAAAATTAGGGTTTTGGGATTTAAAGAATCGGTATGATAAAATTGATATGTTTGTTAGTTAAATTGGGGTTGAGATAACCCATTGTATATCTATTCCATAAATTTATGTGACACGCGTTGATATCAAGTGAAAAATGTGGGTTTTGTTGTGTAAAACCGAGGAATTGATGTATTTTAAATTGCGTAGACGATTAATCCGAGATTTGAGCCCTATAATACTGAAAACATGAATAATAAAAATGTGTAATGATATGGGTTGGGCAAGAGGAACCTTAGAGGTTAGACTCGCGCGTGTGTATTGTGATTTAAAATATCAAAAAGGACCGATTTGGAATCTAAGAGATCATTTAAGGTTGGGCACGAGTTGCTCCATGGTGAAAGACCTGAAAATTGCACAGATTGGGTTCTCTGCCTGCCGGTTAGTGAACCAAAAAAGGTCGTTAGTCGTGTCGGGGTATAGAACGTCTCGTTACTTCATGGGGCCTGTGTGGCTGGGTTGATTGTAACGTTACATGGGTCTATACGCTCGTTCGGCGTTGGTACCTATGTTTACTAACCACGAGTTGGTGAAATGCGAGAAATGTCGACAAGGTGTGTGTATGCTTGTGTTGTAACTGAATGGGTTGATAAAACCATAATTAGAGGATTGAGAATGGTAAATGTGTTGGGTTAATTGAGAATGGTAAATATATTGGGTTGATCGAGAATAGTAAGAGGGTTAATCTCACGGAACTTAAGGGATCTGGTATAATAATCCTTTTGTACAAACTCGGTTATGCATTGGGAATTTACCTTGGAACAAATGATATGATTTTGATTAAGCTTGTGTGTGCATCTTGCATAACTATTCTCATATGTCATGCATTTATTCAATGCTAGTCTTGTTCCTACGAGCTTCGACTCTTGTTCTTTAGCAATATTTCAGGTGATAGCGAGAAGAAGATTATGGACTAAGATGACGGTCATTGGATTTTTTTGCATAATGGATAGGATTACATTTCTTCTTGGATAGCCAGTTTTTGGGAAATGAATTGTAAAGATATAATTCTTACTTTTGAATATTCAGAATATTGTAATTGGGGGTCAGAATACCTGTATTGTAAGGCCTTAGAGTCGTATATTCATATTGTGCATGCATGTGAGCACGCCCGCTTGTTTATTGGGTTGAATGCTTTAACCCTTTTGATGACCTTTTTAATGATGATTCTTGATGTTGAAGTTTGAATTCGGGTTCCTCGTGGAAAGACGGTTATTTTACTCTTTCATGAATGTTTAACATCTTGGTTTGTTTGTTTAAAATCATGTTTAAGGAAGGAGAATGTGTGGTTGTTATTTTCCAAACTTAGAAACTGTTCTCAGTTTAGGGCAGAAAATCTCGGGTGTTTCACCTCTCGAACGGTGAGAAGTCCGCTCGAGCAGGTTTCGCTTGGTGGTTTTCGTCGATAATTATTTTAAAAACAGGCTTTCCTTAAATGAATTTTTGGGCATAAATGGACTATTTAAAGGTAGTGTTTTCAAAAGAAAATGGGTTTTCACATCGGATTAATTTCCAAAGTTTATTTGAGTTATGTTATTTCTAAATCGAGGCGTTACACTGAGTTTGGTAAAACTTTTTTTAATTACCTAAAAAGTCTATTACTAATTTTGTAATACCATCGTCGAATACACTCTCTCTTTATTTGACAAAAGAGTAAAATAGTAAAAATACCACTTAAACCCACATCCTACATCTCGGCAATTTATTTTTATAACTTTCCTACATCCTCTCTCTCTCTCTCTCTCTCTCTAGTTTTTTAATTGAAAATCTCTATGTGCAAGTTTTAAACTAGTAACTTACTTTTCTGCATCTCTCCACTTACTTTACGGTACTGCGTCACTTCTTTTGGTTAAATTTTTTATTTTTTTTTGGTTGAATTCTTCATTTTTCTTTGGTTTACATTTTCATGCCTGAGTTGTTTTACTCGTTGCTCTTCTTGGTTTAATTTCTTTTTTTTTTTTGTGGTTTTACATTTTTATGTCATGGGTTGTTTTTCTTGGTTTAATTTTTTTTTACATTTTTATTTCATAATTTTCTCATGAATTTTGTATTATATATAAAAATTCTATTTTATTCTAAATTTTGTATTATAAAAAAAATTTGTTTTACTATAAATTTTGTATTATAAAAATTTTGTTTTACGTTTAAAATTTTTTAGTCTAAAGGCATCAACCAAAAACTTGGGTGTGAATATTGAATGTGACTCTGCGTTTTTTTTTTCCCTTCATCAAACTGAACTTTTTTATTGTTGGTGCCATATTTTAATCATGTCAATTTTTTTGTTGT
Organism: Heliamphora pulchella; assembly: GCA_032270985.1. Classification (NCBI taxonomy): domain Eukaryota; kingdom Viridiplantae; phylum Streptophyta; class Magnoliopsida; order Ericales; family Sarraceniaceae; genus Heliamphora; species Heliamphora pulchella. The sequence goes on from JAULJZ010199675.1 coordinate 12,059, forward strand.
ATATTATTTCTAACATTTAAAATTGATATCATCTGCATATGATTTATTTAACGAGTAATTATTATTATTATTATTATTATATGTAAAGTTCGAATATTTACATAGGTGCCAGTCATGATAATTTATCGAGGACATGCGTCCGCATTTGTTTTTTTTTGGCTCTATGCCAATTTTTATCACTGGCTCTAATCCTGTAATTTGCTCCCTGGCTCAATGCCACATAGTTCGGATAAAACCAATTTAACTAAACATTATTGTCTTTTTTTGTAAACCAATTTAATTTGCTATCAATGACGATGGAAAAGAGTATACTTATGCCCCGAGTACAAAAGATAAATTTATGTCAGCAAAATTGCTATTGAATTGCCTTGTGATAGTTAAACTAATTGGACTACTACGGATGATGTGTACAACAGAGCTTTTGAACTTGACTTTCAAGATGACAATGGGGTATTAAAAGTTTACGGGAAATATGGTTCTCGGTTCGAAGCAAAAACTTTGATCCCAATCAATAATGCTGCTTATTATGGGGACCAAAAATTTGAAGTTGAGCCCGATTTTTACCCTCTTTTGCATATACTTTTAGATAAAAAGGAAAAATGGGACCACGGATTTTTACTTCCAGGTTGTGCCATGTTTAAGCCTTTTCTTTTAGAGTGGACTGAGATAATTTTGGGAGATTATGCTGATATACTCCATCAAGTTGGTGTTTATGGCGCTGTTGCTGTAGACCGCTATTCCTACAACCTTTTTATAAGTGTTGTGAAGACATTTATTGAGGGTGAAATAAGTATTTCTCTCCACGACTTAAAAATAATTGGACTACCAATTTCAAGAGTTCCATATGAAGAATTTTTTCCTCCTCGTCGATAGTTATTTGAAAAAATTGAGGGGGGAAAAGAAAATCGATCTGTGAGACCCGGACCCGTCTCTTTTTGAGACTTATATACATATATATTATGTGTTTTGCATATATATGTCCCTGATGTATGATTTATTCGTTTTGATGCATGTTTTAGTTTATCTGAACATGCGGGGTCGGTTTCTCGGGTTGTAGGGAGTTGCTGTGCGAATTTCAAAATTTTTTAAAAAAAAGATATTTTCAAGATATTTTGCTTATAAATATCTTCTGTTAGATATTTTCATCAAAATATCTTCTCCTTATCTCTCTCTTGCCTTGAAACTCACCACACGCTCTGCCTTCTCTCTAACTTTTCGGGAGCCCGGGACTTGATTTTTGATAAACCAATTGCTGATCCTTAGTATTGGCATCGAGGGCTACGCATCCATCCGGACAGAATTTTATTCTGAAAAACCCGATTTTGCACGTGGATCGAGACGTCGAGTTTTTAACTCACCGAGGTAGGATCCTAGACTGTATAACTGTTAGAGGGTACTACGTGTAATCCTACGCGTTTCTACCGTTTAAAAACGCATGAAAAGTGATTTATGTTTCAAATCTGATTTTGGGTTAAAATCATTTGTCGGCGTTTGGTTGGATGAAAACTGTGTTGGATGTTACGTTGAGACCTTCGGTGATAGGCTTGGGTATGTGTGAGTTCAAGGGTGTTTGATGGAAGCTTCGATGCTTCATTTTGGGTTTGATTGGGCTGATCCGTAGCTGAAAAACAAAAAATCTGGGGAAGTTCAGTCAACTGGACCTTGATGGTCAGTCGACTGGATCATGCTTTTAGGAGTTCAGTCGATTGGACCAGGGGGGTCATTCGACAGAAATTGCTTCCGTTTTGAAACTCTTTTTCCAGTGAGTTTTTCAGTCGACTGGGGGCCTGGGCCAGTCGACTGGAGTCCAATATTGGGGCTTTGGCGTTGTTTCAAATGGTTTTGGTTTCCCTCGGGTGGTTTTAAAGCGATGAATTTGAGAGATCTCGCTTTTGAATGTTGGTTTTTAAGGAGTGTGGCTTGAAATGGAGTTTTTACGAAAAACCTTGGGAAAACGTACTTGTTGAAGGTTTGGAGCTAGCCCTTGGGGTTGAGTCTGAACTTCTAAAACGTTTTGGGTGAAAATATATTTTTTACATATGTTGTTGATCTCCATGGTTCATGGATGGGATCTCTTTTATATACATGTGTTGTATATCTGTTTTGCGAGTTGGTTTTGAAATGTTTTCCACAGATGTACCGTGACCGTGGGTTTGGTTGAGTTAGGCTTCCATTGCTCCTCGGTGTAAGTTTGGAAATGTGCGCAGTGTAGGTGCTCTGTACCTTCGGATTAGTCCCCGTAAATTGGGTGATTGGGTGCTTTGTACCACCAGGCTCAGGTCCCGTAAATTAAGCAGTAGGTGCTCTGTACCTTCGGGTTGAATCCCGTAAATTAAGTGGTGGGTGCTCTGGACCCTCGGGCTTGACCCGTAAATTGAGTAGTTACGTTGTTGTGACTCCGTATAAAACTTGTCATTACCAAGCCTGCGGGCCTGGGGTAATGGACGAGAGTCTATAGTTGTTATCTTTATCTTGAGTTGACAGAGTCGGTACATAGGATTACATTTTATCATGTCTCCTCGGCTGCGTATCCCGAGTGGAGAATGTTGTGTTTTACTGCTTTCCCTTAACTGCGGCATGATATCTGTCAGGTTATATACATAGTTTCAAGGATGGAAAACTGATAATTTTTTAGACAAAAACTTGTTTTAGGCTTTAATGGTCGAGTTCGCTCCCACCATATGATTGCATGACCTATATTACAGTTTACAGTCTTTTTTTTTATTGGGTTTCGGCTCACGGTGTGGGATTTTTGCTGTAAAATATTTTTCAGGTGAGTATGTGGAGTTGACCTAGTTGCAGAGGTGATGGAAGACTTGTTGTAGTTTTTCCTTTTTGAGACATAGACTTTTACATATGACGTCTGTTTGGGCTGGTTTTGTACGCCTTTGGGCAATATGATTATTCATGTATGAGAATACATGTTACAGTTTTATGAGAGTTGAACTTGGGAATCTGTTATCCAAATGTTGTATTTTGATTTCCAACTATTAAAACCTATTTTTCTTAAATGGGTGTTTTGGTAGGCTTTCGCGTGACCCTGGTGTTTGGGGCGTGACACGATCCATCGACTGTTTCTGAACTTTTACTTCTTAATACAAGACTGTGTATGCATCTTGAGACATCAAACATGTCATGGTCATAGTTAATAGATTTCTTTTATTGAGGAGATGCCATTTATGCAACATATAGAGAGATTTAGTCAGCCATGGCCCCAAAACATATTCCCAAAGTTTTAGAAATGCTATTTGAAACGTCCAAAAGCAGAATTTCAGTTGTTTTCTTAGCTCTTTGGCTTAATAGTTTTTTTTACACATATTTTGTTTATTTTGTGTTACTTTTGTACATTTTCTTGTATATCTCACTTAATTACCATTTGACAAGTTTTTTTCCCATATAAAGGGTGTAGAGTGAGACCAGAGACTTTTTAATGGCATCTTTAATGGCACACTGAACTAGAAATCTCTCTTGCCCCAACAGTATTAGGTTTCATATATCACGGGCTCAGTGACATTCCCAATTTCCTAACGGACCAGGATCGGCTAACTTGGATTTTTCGATTCATTATTTAATTTGTGTTATTTTTATGGTCTTTCTCCCCTCTCGGTTTCTGCTGTTTTCCTTTATTTTTCTTGTCTCAGAGACCACACCACTCGAGCTGTCTAAAGACCGATCGAGCGGTCTTCGCGCCTTTGAGCTTTTCAAATCATGGTCAAGGGTTTTTGATCCTCATTCGGTTTGGCGTCTCTCTCTCTCTCCTTTAGGCCTCGTCTCCTCTCCTTGGTGTTTTCTCATCAAGTTTGGAGCTTTTCGTGGAGTTTCTTGAGGGTGCCTACTTCTCCTCGGTATGTTTGTCTTCCTCCTCTCTCTTTATCTTGGTTTAGGGTTAGGTTTTACATTTAATCTTTTATTTTGTTTTGTTTTATTTCTTTTCAGTTTTTTTGGTTTTTTTCTATTTTCTTAGGTCATTCTCTGTAGTTTTTGTTTGTGTGTTGGGTTGGGATTATTTTCCATTTCTCTCTTTGTGGTCTTGTGAGCCTGTCCCGTGCACCATGCCCCCAAAATATAGAGCTAAGTCTACTGCCCCAGGTAATGTCACCGAATTCACACGTCGGTTTCCATCCAAGACTTCTCTCAAAACCTACCTCAAATCCTTTGCTAAATTCCCTGTTCTTTTGGAACGGAGTGTTATGCTTCGGGATTTTCCTGATAATCCTATCATTGCCACTTTTATTTCTCTTAAGTGGGACGCCTTGTTAACTTTCTCTTCATCTCTTTCCATAAATTTGTCCCTTGTCCGTGAATTCTATAACTCTCTCATAGAGATATCCTCTGAAGTGGATACTTTTTCTAGGCATGTTCGTGGCATTGGTTTCACTCTCACACCGGACACTATTGCCACATGGCTCGGTCTCGAGTCTCGGCCTTGTGACCCCATCTTTCCTCGCACCTCCTTCTTTTGTGAGGAAGCGTTTGATTATGGACCGACCCCTTCGGCCAAATGTGGGTCTTCTCGTTCTTGGGTAGCTGGTGTCCTGATCCCTCAACAGGATCTTACCCCAGATTATCGTCTTCTTAATCTCTTAGTTTGTGCCAGTATTGCACCTAAAGGTCACACATCTGAGATCTCCCAGCGTCACGGCTATTTGATGTGGGCTATTGCTAATTGCCAAGCCGTTGATGTGAGTCTTGTCATGTTTTATGCTCTTGTGAGGGTGGTAGGTGGAAAATCTTCCCTTGGGCTTCCGTTTGGGTTCTTCATCACTCAGTATCTCCGCTCTCTTTGTGTCCTCGAATTCCATTTCAGGTCTCACCCTGATGAGCTTGCCTTCCAACCTAAGCCTATCTCCAAAACCACCCTTAAGTAGAGTTCTTCACATATTCCCCAGGCTTCTCCATCTGTAGGTCCTTATGCAGCTGGAACTGCTGACCCCGAGGAGCTGGGTTTTGATCTAGATGTCAATCTTCCTCCCGAGCCTGAGGTTCTTGATCGTTTGACAAGGATGGAGGCTGAGGTTGGGCTGATACATGAGGACGTCAATTTACTCCGCGCTGATGTTCAAGGTTTACTTCAGCATGCGCAGATGGTTTGGTAGGAGCAGCAGGAGTTTATGGTGTTTGTTAGTGCCCATCTACCCCATCCTCAGTGATCCACTGGCAATTCCGTGCCAAAGGGGAAGATCTTTTTGTTTGGAGATACTTGTTGATAGTTGGATACATTGTAGTTGAATACATTGGTTTTCGGATTACTTACATGTTATATATCTCTTTAGTTTATCATACAGTTGATATATCTCTTTGGTTTATCATACTGTTGATATATTCTTTTGGTGGCTCTTATGGTAGATAAATATCTGGTTATGGGATTGTTGGCCTTCTTGGGAATTTTTTTTGGTTTACCTCTTGGTTATATTTCATAATGCCTAAATTTACCATTGTTTGATCTGCGCGTCATATTTATGGGATTTGTTGTTTTCATTGGCTTACCGCGTGGTTGTCACAAAATTGCCGAAGGGAGAGATTGTTAAGATCTTTTTCTCAAAAGATCTTCCTTCTTGTGTTGGCAACTCTGTGACACTTTTATCATTATTAATCTTTATATGATTTCTAGATATGATGCATTTTTTGTGGTTGTTAGTTCCTTGTAGACTTGAAACAGATGGATGAAATTAGTGCTTTCCAAATCAACATTAGTCTGCATCAAAGTTTTTGCTCAGCATCAGGCATGACCGCTCGATCGGTTTAAAGACCGCTCGAGTGGTCTATCTCGAGTCAGTGTTATAAGTTATGTAGGGTTAGCAGTTTTTTTTTGGATGATGAGACATTCTGTTTAGTTTAGGCAATTGAGGGCTGCGAGTTTCTTTTTTTTTTGTTATTCATTGAGAGGTTTTATTTGTATGAGTGAGGGGGAGATTTCTTAAGCCAGAATTGACGACTTCATGTTGATTTAATACAGTTCAAGATCATCGTCAGTTCATCATCTTCATCATCAACACCAGTACTTGAGAGGAGTCTCAAGTGATAAAGTCCGATGGAGTATTCCAACGGCAAGCAAGCACAGTATTGGTTCACGAGAATTCGGCAAGAAGACTTTTAGCAATAGGTTGGGGACAAAACTGGGGTTTGTAAGAGTTTCTTGTAACCAAATATTTTTATAGTGCTTGTTTTTTCGGACTAGGATTAGTTCCGTGATTTTTACCCTTATTTGGGATTTTTTACGTAAAAATTCCTCTTCTCCTTGTGTGTTGGTTGGTTTGTCTGTTTGTATGGTTGCTGAATCTTTATTGTGCATCATAACCCTCAAGTTGGTTTTAGTTGCGTATCAAAAACTGGTTTTTTCAATTATAAATTTTCATTATACAAGAAGTTCTCATTTGAAAATGAGAACTTCACAGCAGCATCAAAACCCTTCCTCAAATCCACAGTCGCACAGTGGCGGCGGCGGCGGTGAGGTGGCGGCAGCAGCGGTGAGGTGACATCGGCGATTGGACGAGATTTGAGTGGAAGGGCGACGAGGGCGAATGGAATAGTTAAAAGAAGGGCACATTTGGTAAAACGTATCATAAAAGGACTTAATAGAATACAAGTTTTCAAATGGGACTTATCTCTAAACAGCCTACCAAAATGGGATTTCTTACTTGAGCTCCTTAATAATAATTTTAAACATATATATGCAAAGTTCAAATATTTAGATAGATGCAGAGTCATAATAATATATCAAGGACATGCGTCCACGTTTTTCTTCTTAGCTCTATGCCAATTTTTATCGCTGGCTCTAAGCCTATAGTTTTCTACCTAGCTCAATGCCACATAGTTGGGATGAAATTAATTTGACTAAACATTTATTGTAATTGTTTTTTTGTAAAAATGGATATTTATGGTCATTTTGTTTATGAGAGGGCTATCAATGACGATGGAAAATAGTATATTTATGGTCTCGAGTAGAAAAGATCAATTTCCATCAGCAAAATTGCTATTGAATTGCATTGTGATAGTCAGATTAGTTAAACTACTACCGATGACGTGTACAATGGAGCTTTTGAACTTGAGTATCAAGATGACAATGAGAAGTTAAAAGTTTGCAGGAAATGTGGTCCACGGTTCACCGCAATAACTTTGGTCCCAATAAATAATGTTGATTATGGGGACCAAAAATTTAAAGTTAAACCTGATTTTTACCTTCTTTTGCATAAACTTTAAGATAAAAAGAAAAAAAATGGGATCAGGGTTTTTTATATTGAAAATATTGAATTCAATTGGCCATTATTCTAGAATTGATTTCTAAATTCTATTGACAATTTAATTAGCTATTCAATTGTCAATTGAATTTCAGAAATCAATACCATTTATTGGCAATTGATTTTTCTTTTCAATTATGTTATAACTTTTCATGAGAGAAATTCTTTATATAGTCTCTTTTGGTACTCTGCATAAAGATCCCAGAACAGAGAAGAGGTGAGTGAGTCCAGAATACAAGAGGAGAAAGAGAGAGAGAAAGACCATATTACAATTATCTGTTGAGAGAGAGAGAAAGACAGACGAGCTGCGTTCGAATAGCCGATCTTTGGTAGTGTTCCAACGTTCGGGTCAACCGTTTTATCCTGAGAGAGTGACGCCGGTGGAGAAGCCCACAACACCCTCGGTAGGCGATGAATCATTCTTAAGGAAACTGCGTTTGCAGAACTCGGTTTGCATATTCTGTTCATATTATTTCTGCAATTTCGTTATTTCTAAATTCTATTTATTGTAATTTTTGAAAGTTAATAAAGATGTATTTTCTA
>JAULJZ010199695.1:0-15165 GCA_032270985.1 Heliamphora pulchella
GTGAGTTAAAAATAAAAACAGGTAATTTTTTAGTGATAAATGGTATATTTGCTTGATAGTAGCTTGGCATTAGATTAGAGAAGGAAGTGACTAGATGTTAATCCAAAATTTTAGCAAATACCAAGTAAAATAAGAGTGGAATAGAAGCTAGAAGACATATTCCTATGATATTATCCTATCTTTCTCTAGTCCATGGATCCATAGGTCCATAGGTCCATGGGTCCATTCTTTGTTCTTGTTTTTCAACTTTGGACAACCTCATAAATTAATGGTTCTTATTTGGAGGGTCATGCAGAGAAAAGAAAACAATAAAAAAGGAAAAGAAAAGAAAGGAAAAGGAAAGGAAAACAAAACAAAATAACAATCAGAGAGATCAGGGGAAAAAAAGAGAGAGAGAGAGAAGACTGACACATTATGGGTGTTCAAAAATTTGAAAAAATCGAAGAATCGGTCCAAATTGGACAAATTCATACGGATTGGTTTGGTTTTACTATGAGTTGGTTTAGTTCTAGTTCTAAAAATATGTAAACCGTAAATTACAGATCTGTTCACGGATTTTAGGCCATGGTTCCAGTTCAGAATCGAATCAACCGAAATATTTAATTCAATATATATATATATATACACACACGCGCGCGCGCGCACACACACACATATATATATATTATTTATAATATATAAATATCACTTAAATATTATTTATATTTATATTTATAACATATAAACTGCCACGTTCACTTCACGCCATTCAGGCTTCTACAATTTCTTAAACTAATAAGCTATTACTGCTAACTCTAAAAAAGCTCATTTGACATTTCGCATTTAGCGATTGCCGCGTTCACTTCACGTTCACAATTACGTGTACTGTGATGGATAATTACAACTTTTTGTGCTACTATTTAGAATTATAAAAAAAATATTTTTATTGAGTATTAATGTAATTTTTGCTTAGATTTTAGTACTTTATATTGGAGTATTGTATATTAGTGAACTCATGGTTTAGAACCGGGACCGAACCGTCAATAATAAATTTGGTTTGATTTGGTTCGGTTTGGTTCCAGAAATTACACGGTTTGGTTTGGTCCTAAAATTACTAAAATCGTAAAGATTAATTTGGTTCTTGATTTTATTCAAAATCGGTCCAAACCGAACTGTGTACACCCCTAAACACAACGCCTACAAGTCCAACCCACAACAACACAAAAGAGTAACAAATCTAATTTTTGCCCTATTTCCCCTTCCATGTCATAGAAAAGTTGTACTTTACCTATCTTGGAATGAGGTTGTGGATGCGATGATGCCCAATTTTTCGGTGGCTGCAATTCTGCAATAACTTTCCTCGCCTAGGTTATATAGACTCGAGTGTAGTCGTGTAAAATCGACTTGGCCCGATCCGTCACTTAGCTCGATGCTGCCTAGCCTAAGCCTGTCGATCGAGTTCTTGTCAAATTTTGGGCACTCGAACTTGGGCTGGGCTTTTTAATGTTTTTTAAAATAATGGTATTTATAATTTAATAAACAATAATTTATTATTAAAATCACTTATAATTTAAAAAATAATGGTATTTATAATTTAATAAACAATAATTTATTATTAAAATCACTTATAATTTAAAATATATTGGTATTTACAATTTAATAAACAATGGATTATTATAAGTTTGTCTTTATAAACTAACCTATAATTTAATAAACAATATATTATTATAAGTTTGTATTTATAAACTAACTTGTAATTTAATAAACAATGATTTTTATTATATTCATTTTAATTTATAAATAAGAATTTCTAATAATCAATATTTTTTACTATTATTTAATTTTTATGCATTTGTTTTTTCTTGGATATAATAAAATATAAAAATAATAATAAGGTTGAACTTTGGGTTGAGCTTCGAACCGTGCTACCTTTTGGATTTCGATAGTAAACTTCGGACCAAATCTCGAACTCAGTCCTACGGACTTGAGTTTGCCCATGGGCTCTAAGCGTAAGGCCTAAGCCAGTCCACTACTCTTGAGCCTAGGTTGGGCCGCTACAGTTGTGGGCATATGTTTTTGTGGGAGAAGGTGCACCGAATATCTATTATTTTTAGAAAAATAGTATTTTTCTTTTAAAACATAAAATTCAAGATATTCGAACACGTTTTTTTTAAAAATGAAGACACCATTTGATTTTTTAAAAAAATAAAAAAAATAAAAAAAAAGGTTGCGGGTCTTTTAAGAGCGTAACTAGAGAAAAAGAGGGTTCGGGAGTTAAGGTACAAAAAGAGAAGGTGTTAGGCACCCTTTTCGCCAAATCGTGAAGTTGGCCTATATTTTGTCAATATTGGTTCTTGTCGTAAATTTTTTAAAATTAGCATGTACAAAATGGGAGGTTAAAGGGAGTTCAAACAAAAGCGAACAAAGAAACAAAATCCTAGTTATGATCCTAGGGTCATGCGACTTGGTTATTATTTCTAGATATACCACACGTGTTGTTTAAGTAAAGCAAAACAAAAAATATGCGAAGAAGTGGTAAAACGAACAAATAAAGGTCTAAATGTCATACAACATTATTTCTACCCCTAACATGCTATGAACAGGGCATACAGAATAACAGAAGAGATTTAAAGACTATTTTTGAGCTATTAGTCATGCAGAAAACTCACGGTCGTAGCAACCAATGTTGCGGTCGTGACAAAATGAGTCACAAAATATGTGGTTGTGACAAAAATAAGGTTACCGCAAGAAACAAGATAAAGAATGTTGGAGGCCCAAATCGGAACCTCCACTACGGTAGAATGCTGGCCCAAACTTAGGCCAACAAAGAAAGTTACAATCGTGACAACTGAAAGTTGTGGCCGAGGTACTTTGGGGTCCAGAAAGGGTATGGTCACATACAAGGTCTGAAACAAATTCAAATGAACAGGACATACAGGACAGTGATCATAACCCATTTATTCTATGTTAAATCTACCATCCTCCATCCTCTACAGAAGCAATATCTCTAAAACAGATTGTACAGGATATCAAGATGAGTAACAAAGTACTTAAAACACATTTTTCATGTCAATGACCTCACCAAACCTCACGGCTGTAGCAAACGGATATAGCGGCCATAACAAAATAGGAAACAAAATATACGACCATTAGAAAGTACATAGCGGCCGTTTCTGTAAGTTTAAGAAAGCACACGGCCGTGACATTGAATGGTCGCGGTTGTCATGTCTTTGGAACTACAGAACACAAAACATGTAAAACTAAACAAAAGGGAAGAAAAACCCTTAAGAATAAAAGGATAACAGAAAATTTTAAAATGATTTTAATACTTTTGGCCTTATAGAAACATCACGATCGTGACAACACGATGTTGCAATAGTGAAAAAAGAAGGCAAAAAGGTGTCGGCCAAGTGTAAAAAGGTGACGGCCGTAACTATAGGTTTAACAAAACACACGACCGAGACATTGAAAGGTCACGGCCATCATGTTTTTAGAACCTCATAAAGTTCTTCATGTGCTTGGTGTGCTTGTGAGCATTAAAACGAGACGAAACATGACTATTTTATACGAAACAAAAAACTACAAACATACTATTTGTAAGAAAAACTTATATGAACATGTTTAGATCGAATTAAATAACAAATAACCAACAAAAACAAAGAAAATCTTATCCACGACACGCTCAGGGGAGAGAAAATGAGGGTTTAGAAGAATATCGTGGATTCCTAAGATTACCTCATGTGAATATCCACCTCGAATAACTCCTCGGATGTACGAACGATATATCTCCAAGATAATACGAACTTGAAGACCTCCTTTAATGCAAGTAAGACCACGAACAAGGCCCAGAAAATATGGAATGGATATCAAAAACGTCGCCTATTTATTGGCAAAGTGGGTGCCTAGATAGCCTCTAGAATGCTGCCACCTATCCAAAAAGGTGTCAAAGTGGCCGCCGCAACCTTTGTGCTTTTGCACAGTGCCGATTGCTACCTTTATGGCAATGAAAAAGACAACCATGACTTTCAAAAGTCGCGGCTAGGTTTAGAAAGCTGTGGCCATTACGAAGGAAGTCGTGACCTGTTCTAGGATTTTTAAAAAGGTAGCGGCCGTGAGAGTAAGGACACGGCATGTTCTAGGGTTTCAAAAAAAGTAACAGTCGTGAGGATAAGAATGTCACGGGCTACAGGTTTTTGGTGGTTTTCTTGGATTTTGAATCGAATTCATGATTTTGCTTGATTGGGAGTATTTGTTAGCATAATTCTCAATTTTTTTCGTCATTGGAGCGCATTTGAGATGGGTGCCTAAGATTCGGCTTGATCAAATTAGGGTGTCTATAGTTGCTCCCCTTTGACAGAGTTTACAACAACTCGTGGCATAAGTGAGGTCAAAGCTTCAGAGACAAACTGATTGACCAAGCTGCCAATCTTAGGCACACAAAAAAACATGCAGAAAAGTGTGGTCGAATCCAAATTTTAATCGAACTTCCTATGTATCCCTATTGCAAAGGATCAGACCAGTCGTAGTTCGCAGGACAATGCATATGATGTAAATAGGCTAATCATGATGCATGATAGATACGACATGATGCAAACAGGTACAATGCAAACATACAAAAGGTCACAACAATGACCGAAGATCATCAAAGGTCAGTTTTAGGTCATGAACGGGATCGAAAAGGTAAAAAATGGCATCTTTTAGGTCATACGAGGATCGGATAGCCAGTTTAAGGTCGTGGAGAGGACCGATGGGGTAAATATCAACTTTAGGTCATGAAAGGACTGAAGAGTCGATTTAAGGTCTTGAGGAGGTCTGACGAGTCAGTTTAAAATCTTAAAAAGGACTGAATGATCATTTTAAGGTCATACGAGGACCAATAAGATAGTTTAGAGTCATGTGGAGGACTGAAGATGCTAGGGGAAACTTTAGATCGTGCGAGGATCGACGAGTCAAATATCAGTTTTAGGTCATGACAAGCACCGAAAAAGTCAGTTTAAGATCGTGAGGAGGACCGAAGGTTTAAAGTGACATTTTTAGGTCATGCGGGGACCAAAAAGTCAGTTTAAGATCATGATGAGGACCGATAAGGTAACTTATCAGTTTTAGGCCATAATGCGAGCCAACGAGTCAACTTATCAGTTTTAGGTCATGACAGGGATCGAAAAGTAAGTTTAAGGTCGTGAGGAGGACCGTCGAGTCAAATATCAGTTTTAGATCATGACAGGGACCGAAGATGTCAAAGGGGCGACCAGAACACAGGGAGGGGCTAAAAAGGTATTCAGTTTATTCAATACCTACACGAGGATTGCCTAATGATTCAAAAAAGGTAGGGGCATGAGAAAACATGGCGGCCGCTATTTTCTAAAGATGCGACCAGAACTATTTTGCCCTAGGATAAAGGCGGCCTGAATGTAATTCTCATGGTAGTGAGAAACCTTTGGAAAAAATTTGCGGCCATCACAAACAAATGTAGCGGCTCGGGTTCGAGTGTGGCAGCTGCCGCTTTTAAAAGCTTCGGACCTCACGACCATGAGGTTGATAACATAACATAAGTTCTGTGATAGATTCGAAAAAATATTTGCACGAAGCTCTCAAGTATCACTCTCTTCTTCTTCTTCACTCTCATGGCCTCTCTCTCTCTCGGTTCTTACTCTTTCTCGTGGTTTCTCTCGACTCTCTCGTGGTTCACGATGTTTGTTTTTTTCTTCTTTTCCTTAGTTTATTTCGTGATAGTGGGAGTGCATTTCAGTTTCATGAGCAAGGAAATGGGTGGCACTGGCTGTAATGAAGGGGGTGGTAGTGTTGGAGCTGGTAGTGGTGTCGGCATCGTTTAAGGAGGTGACAGTGGCGTGGCACCGGGCAGCGGCAACGACGTGGCCGCGGGTGACGACAGTGGAGATGCGACAGGGGTGGCCATGGGTGATGGTGAAATTGCAACTGGGGGCGTGCCCGGGATGCCAAAGTTATTCGATCCCGAGACCTATTACTCAGTAAAATTATTATGGTTGTATACTAAAAACCATGATTTTAGTTTCAGTATTCAATTTTATTTTTTAATAAAATTAATTTTTTTATTTTATGAGAATCTTAATGAGCAATGTATGTGTTTCATTATTTATTTAATATTATGCATGAGTGTCTTTTATTCTGCACAGTATTTAATCTGATGTGTAGAGTTCGGCTTAGACACGGAAGACTAGATTATCGGTTTTTTTACAAAATATAAGTTTACGGTTCATGACGTATATGGAATTGGACATACCATCGGTACGGCTGTAGCACAGAGTTTTAATATACCTGTTTTGATTACGAGAAACAGATAATAGCGTCGCCTATTGTTCCAACTCGCTATACTAGTATACTTTGTATTTATTGAATAGGACCGCATTGGGATAATTAATTTTACACTGACTATATAAATTAATTTACACCTAAAATTATTATGAGTGCTTATACTCTTAATCTCAAAATAATTAATTATTTATGTATATTTAATATTCGTTATTTTGATTCATTAAAGAGTACGATCTTTTACAGGTCTATAATTCAAGTGAATTGGATGATGATATTAATTATACGGTAAATATCGGGTCTAGTACAAAGCGTAGCATACGTGAGGTTTTCTACTGCCGAAGCATAAGAAATCGCCTTAATCTTTTCTATCTCATTAGGTGTCTTAGAGTACTAATCCTTGAATAGAGTGATTTCATGCGTGAAAGGGAGAAACCATTTCTTCAAATCCTGCATGCTAAAACGAGTAACGACTGTATCTATATAAGTAGTTTGTGATAAGCCCAACATCCTCTATTTTTGATCTCGTATAAACTTGATCTCAAGAATGTGATCAGCTTCTCCCAAATCTTTCATATCGAACTGGCTAGATAACCATGCATTCATTAAAGATAACACTCTCACATTGTTTTCAATGAGCAAAATATCATTCACGTAAAATATTAGAAACACCACCACATTTTCATCGCACTTTTTGTACACACAAGACTCATCATGACTTTGATTAAAACTATAAGACTTAATGGCCTGATCAAACTGAGTATTTCAAGGCCTAGATGCCTGCTTAAGTCCGTAAATAGATCTCTTAAACTTGCACAACATGTACTCTTGGCCTTTTGATATGAAATCGTCTGATTGTACCATATAGATACACTCATCAAGACTTCTATTAAGAAAAGCTATCTTGACGTCTATTTGCTAAATTTTGTAATTGAAATGAGTCACAATAGTTAAGAGAATCCAGATAAACTTGAGCATAGCTGGTGGTAAAAAGATTTCCTCATAATTGATCCCTTCATTCTAAGTAAACCCTTTTACAACAAGCCTAGTTTTGAAAATTTTCACCTTCCCGTCTACTCCCCTCTTTCTCTTGTAGATCCACTTACATCCAATGGATTTTAGCCCTTCGGGTGGTTCTATAAGTTTCCAAACCTCATTAGAGTATATAGACTTCATCTCTGAATTCATAACCCTTTTAACATAATTCTACATCTTTATTTTGGAGTACTTCATTGTAGTTACCGGTTCAATATCCGATTATTTCGGGATCCTATCAAAAGACTCTCCCAAAAATATATACCAATTGGATTGACGAACAATCCTCCAATTACGACGAGCCATTACATGTGTCTGTGTGCTAGCAGTGAAACGCTGTGCTAATTTTGAACCCTATGCACCATCATCCACATGCTCTTTTGGTTGTGAAACCTACATGTTAATGGTAGTACCTTGATCTGGTTCAGGATCCGCACGTGTTCCGATAATTCTTCCACTACGACGAGACAATAGGATATCGATGACACTTTTCATGGCGTTTCTACAGTACTATTGGTATTTTCTCTCAGCTCTTTCAGAACATTTCTGCTCTTGGATTTGTGGTCCATTACATAATTCTCTTTTAAGAAACGAGCATTGGCACTGACAATAATCTTCTGATCCTTATGATTATAAAATAAACCACCATTCGTTCCCCTAGAATATTCAACAAAGAAATAGATTTTCATTCTCGATTTTAACTTATCCATGTTCTTTTTCAGCACGTGTGATGGACACCCCCAAATCTGAATATGTCTTAGATTAGACTTGCGCCCGATTCACAATTCTATGGGAGTAGAAGGTACTGACTTACAAGGTACCGAGTTCAGAATATAAGCCACTATCTCTAATGCAAATTCTTGAAATGAATCGGTTAAGTCCGAATAATTCATCATAAACCTCACCATCTTCATAAGAGTCATATTCTTTCTTTCTATTACACCATTCAACTATGAAGTGCCTGGTGTAGTCAATCGGGATATAATTTTCTCATCTGAAAAACAATTCTTAAACTCTCCAAAGAGGTATTCGCCACCACGGTCAGACCGTAGTGTCTTGATATATTTTTTCAGACGTTTCTCCGCTTTCGCCTTAAATACTTTGAATTTCTCCAAGTATTTAGACTTGCGGTGCATCAAATAAATGCATCTATATATTGAGTAATCATCAATAGAAGTGACAAAATACTTAATGCCTCCTCTAGCCCAGATAGTCATAGGTGTACATAAGTCAGAATGAACTAGTTCCAACTATTCTTTAACTCTATAGCTTTTAGCTGAAAACGACCTCTTGATCAGTTTACCCCCCAAGCAAAATTTACAGACTAGGAGTTCCTCCACTTCTAATGAACTCAAAGGTCCATCTTTAACCAGTTTATTTATCATTTTTAGATTAATATGACCTAGGCGTAAGTATCGAAGATACGCTTAGTTCATTAAAGAATGTTTATTTCTCTTAAATGATGAATTGGATGTATTATTCAATTCATTCAGTTGCAGTGCAGAAGAGATTTGAGTAATAACATGGAGATCTTTCACCAATGTACTAGAATAGATAAACTATTTATTATTCTTAATAACCAGAGAGTTATTAAAGTAAACTAAATATTCATCTTTAATCAATTTAGAAATAGAAATTAAATTCATTCTAATAGAAGGTATATACAGACAATCTCTTAATATTAAAATTCAATCTCTACTAAAACTAAAAGTGGCATCTCTCACTACAACCACTATCACACTTGTATTATTATCCATGTGTAGGTAAATCTTCTAATTACTAAGTTGTCTTGTTTCGTGAAACCTCTGTAAAAATTGCAAACATGATTAGTGGCTCCCGTATCTATACACTAGATACGGGTAGACAAAACTTCTAAACATATTTTCACTACTAGTGAACATAAATTACCTTTGTTGTTCTGCTTACCAAGATAAACTGGACATTACTTTTTCAAGTGCCGTGTTTGGTTGAAGTGAAAACATCTATCTTTTGATTTTTTCATACCAGTCAATGGCCCACTAACTACCTTGGAAGCTGTGCCACCTTGTTTCTGAACTTTTTTCTTCTTCTTACTTTTCGGCATGGAGAAAGAACTTTTTTAGAAACAAACACATTTTTTTGGCTTTCTAAAAACACTATCAGTAGTTAAAACAATATTCAGATTCATTTTTCACTCAACATAATCAGGACCTGTAAGTTTGTTTTCTTTGAGAATAGTCACGAGTGGATTGAAAGCCATTTTAATTTTAAAAATTATATTATTAAAACTAGTAATTATGATAAGTAAAAATTTTAAATTTTATTTTAAAATCGATTCCATCTACCATTTTAAGAAAAATTTGCCAGTAGTCTAGTACACCGTGAATAGCATACCTCAATGGAAAGGACATCTACTACTCATCATTTGTCCAGACAGGCCAATTCTTATTAATTTAACAATCTAGGTAATAGACCTTACTAAGTAAAATTAAACAGCTGACGTAATTTCGGTTCAATAAAAAATAGTAGTGACTCAAATGGAGAGAATACCATTATTTACAACTAAATATAAACCATCACTTAATCCTGAATCAATCACTTGATAATGAACCCTTCAGATGGAGAAGTAATTCACACTAACAATTATCTAGAATTATCCCTAAGAGAGGTCCATATTGGTGATCCCGTAATTAACTTAGTTCGATTGAAAAAAATAACTTAATGCCAACACGCAAAATTAATTACATCACCTACGAACTAGTGATGGAGACCACGGAATTTATCTATGAATAAATTCCCGCACTCACTTAGTTTTTAAAATATTTTTTAGGGTTATAAAATATATTTAATTAAAATAATTTATATTTTTTGAAAATCACACGTCGCAAAATATTCAGATTTTTAAACCATCTTTACGTGCTTTTATATGTAACAAATAAAATTCTCATATTCTATTTATTTAAAAAATTAATTTTAAATAAAAACTAAGAATTTTATTTTATTTTTTGTTACACATATTTCGAAAAAATAATTTATTAAAGTTAAACTCCTTTTAATTAATTCAAAAAATTCAAAATTAATCGTTACGTTTTTTAAGATATCTGATTTAAAAAAAATCATCTTTAAATGTGTTTTTATATAACAAATAAAATTCAAAAATTTTCTTTTAGAAAATAATTTTAATTAAAAAAAATTTTATTTTATTTTTTCGTTACAAAAAAATAATTTTGAATAAACAAAATTAATTAAAATTGAATAGAATAAATAAATTGAAATAAAAGTATTCACACATTTAAATAAATAAATAAATGCATTAAATTTTGACTTTTATGGACGATCTATATGTAGGGATCCAGTCTCTTTTAATTTGAAACATTTAATTAAAACCTCATGGATCAACGTTTAATTATGAAAAATGATTAAAATTTAATCACGAGTGTGATTGTTGATGGTAATTATGTGCTTATTTATATATGCAATTAATTATCGAAGGTTGATTGAACGAACCTTGGGACGTCAGAACAAAATTTGACTTTTATGTACCTTTTTCTTCCTCGGTGTGCTGTCCAAAGAGAAACCGATCAAGCGTTCTGTGGCGAAAAGAGGCTTTAAGTTGTAGGTTGGAGGTGTTTTGTTTCATTATCTCCTCTTCTCTCTCTCTCTCTAAAATCAGATAAAAATCCTAGAATACTCTCTAGAGTTCCCTTGAGCTCCTTGCCATTCCTCGTTGGTGGTTTCTTCTCACTTCCTCGTGATTTTCTACCATTTAAGGTGTTGGCTTATATGCTGGAAGCTTGATTCTCACCCTTTGGTTGAAATCTTGCTTAGTTGGAACTTGCTTGAGCCTCACCTTAAATTGTTTGTGCATCTAACAGGTAGGATCTACAACTATCTATGAAGATTTGTTACATGTGTTGTATTTTACTAGTGTATCCATAGAAATATGAAAAATGTATGTTTTGA
This sequence comes from Heliamphora pulchella, assembly GCA_032270985.1. Classification (NCBI taxonomy): domain Eukaryota; kingdom Viridiplantae; phylum Streptophyta; class Magnoliopsida; order Ericales; family Sarraceniaceae; genus Heliamphora; species Heliamphora pulchella. The sequence continues at coordinate 11,248 of JAULJZ010199695.1, forward strand.
AAACCCTAGGTTATAAGTTGGGGTTAAAGCATGTTAAATCTTGAAGTTTTGGAGAATTTGTGGTGTTTTAATCTTGATAATATCATATGAAAACCTTTAATTGAAATTTTGGAAAATTAGGGTTTCGTTTACACCAAAACCAAAAGATTTGGGAGATTTTTGGTGGTTGGACCCGAATGATGAAATTGGTTAAATTTTTGAAAAATTGAGATTTGTATTATCTCACTGTTATGTGGATTTTATGAAACTTGGTAATAGGTGAAAATAGTTTAGTTTTATTGTTGTGAACTTGAATAAATTCCAAAGATTGTTGGATGTGTATGGAAAATTGAGTTATGTAACTTGATGCTAGCTTACCATGTAAATTCAAATATAAGATGTTATAGATATTTGAATTGATGATAATTAGAAACTCTAATGGTATTGGGTTTGGCGAGAGGAGCCGGTTTAACGGTTAGACTCGTAGTAGTTTAAACGTAAATGATATAATTAAGGTATCGTGCTATTGAATTAATATCTAAGGTTGGGCTCGAGTAGCTTCTCGGTGAAATATCGAAAACTTGTATAATGTAAGGTAGGCTCTTCTTTTGGGTTAATTCCCATAAAAGTGTGCTCTTGAACAGCCTATCCATCGATGTTTTTTAGAAAAATTAAAAATGTATGCTCCTGTGTCGGGCTATAGAATGGGTATTTTATCCATTGAACCTCACGTAGTCTAATGGTGACAAATATGTCAGGGTCTATACGCGTCATCCGGCCTTGGTACTTAATTAAACTAAAGAAAGAAGTGTGTGTAAGTAAACCTATAAGAAGTGGTTGTATTTTGAAACAAGAAAATGAAATGGGGAATCTTGATAATTATGTTAGAGTTGCGGCAATGGGGTTAAAGGCTAAACATAGTGTATGTTGGTTTTAATAAGAAAAGAAAATCGATTATGTGAACGAGAATTTATAAGAAAGGTGGATTCGATTTTGAGTTCAAACGTGTTGTGCATTCACATAATCATTCTCGCATGTTATGCATATGTTCATATTTAGTCTTTTTTCTACGAGTCTCGACTCATGGTGCTTAATCCACTTCAGGTGATAATGGAAAGATGGTGGTCGAATGAGAAGCTTAGTCTCAAGGACCGTTTTTTAAACTTTTAGGAATTGAATTACATGCATGTTGAAATATCTTTTGAGAAATGTATATTTTGTAAATGTAATTTTTTGATACAATGATTCGAAACTCGATTTTGTGTGTATTCGTCTTGTAAGGCCTTAAGGCCGCACACTCATACTTTGCATGCATGGAAGAACGTGGGTATTGTTTCAAAGGATGTATGATAGTTTCTTATGGTTTGAAAATATTTTGAGATGTTTCTCTACTTTTTTGCTTTTATACTTATAAAGTGGGTAGTATGGAAAACTTACCTTTTCAAGTGATTTGATGTGAAAAGTCAAATTTTTTATAACAAAGTTGAGAAAATTGTTTAGAACTGGATCGCTCGAGTGGTTTATCAAGCGGTCATGTGCACCTCTTGATTTTTCTGTTATAAGTCAAAAATGCTGCAACTGCAAAGAGACCGCTCCAACAGTCTTTTAATTGATTAAGCGGTCTAGTCAGTTGGGCAATGTTTTCACTTTTTGTTTTAAAGCCTATTTTCAAAAAAGGTGTTTATCTACGGTTTTAAACATTCTTTTGTGTAGTTGTTACTCCAAATCATGGTTTGATTTTGTTAAAACATTTCTCTTTTTGAGTTTTTCTCTTGTGAACCGTTTGGGTTTCCATGGTTATGAATTAAAGTCGTTACACTATAACTCTTTAGCTAAAGAATTTTTGTTCATCCAGAAAATCTGTAATTCTGTCAGAATTAAAATTTTAATTTTCTGATTATGTTAGAACTTTGCAACAAACTAGAAACCTTGCAATATTAAGCTTCTGCAAATCACAATTTCACTAAAAAAATGCTGCCGCTGAACCCGTCGAATAGCCGAACCGCACAGCATCATCGCGTGCATCGCGCCCGTGCCCGTTGCCCCTCGCTTGTTGCGTCGTTGGATTGTTTCGCGTTGTGCGCCACTTTCCTGTTTGATTTTCTAACTGTAGCTTGTTGGATAATTCTTCAGTATGATAATCATCCATGCGTAATGATTAACATTCCAACGCTTAGGGAGTGCTTGACTTGAATAAATCCTTGTGCATATAGGAATCATGGCATTAATAATCCATGAATAATCCATACATAAATCATGATCACAATAAAAACCCAAGCATGCCACGTGAATTACCAAGCCCTCGATCCAAAATCATGATCATGGAATTAATTGGACCGTTCCACTTATTCTTTTGATAGAATACCTTTCGACTGTTCTTTTGATCTTTTGACTTTTGATTACATAAAATCAAAATAAAAGAACTTAGAATCGAAAAAATAATTATTTTACATGGATTATATGCTTTCGAAGAGTTCACAATCAATCTACCACGATCAACTTTCGTAGTTAAAAAAATATTTAACAATCATTAAACCATACAATCAAACATGCAAAATAATGGCAAATTAAAAGCGAGGATTAGATTGCCTGCAAAATCGAGTTAGCACTATCACGCCCCAAACTCCGGGCCACGTGAAACACCCATAAACAAACAACCACAACACCCAACCCAAGAATACACTCTCAAAATGAAACATACATGCATTGTATATCAACGCCAAACGGCTTACATTACAAGGCTCCAACGCCAAAAGCTTACACTACACGGTTCCAACACTGGAAAAATATGCTACTAACAGAAAGACAAAAAAGGAAGACTAAATTCTTCTGCTCCCAACCAGCAACCCCGAATCAGCGTGCGTGATCGGTACCTGAAAATATTTTATCCCATACCGTGGGCTAAAGCTCAGCAGAAACTAGACAAACATGCAATATAAACAAAACATGCTAGGAAATCGAAGTGCATTTTTAGACTCTCTTTCAAGCCTTTAAAACAGTTTTCACATGCAAGAAAAAGCGAGGATGCAAATCATCATTAGACTCACTCACAGGAGCCTCGAAAAACAGTTTGAAAACGATTTTTAGATCGTGATACACACGACTCTTAAAATAATTTGAAAACTGGTATATTCGTCCCATAATGCAATTCATGCAATCCATGTATCTTCTCGGGCTTTCACCGATGGACCGTAGCCCCCGTCAATGCATCTTTACGGACTTTCACCGAGGGACCGTAGCCCTAACGAATACCTCTTTACGGACTTGCACCGAGGGACCGTAGCCCTATCAAACGCTTCTTTACAGGCTTTAATCGAAGGGTCGTAATCCTGTCGTAATCTTCTCGAACTTTAACCGAATGGTCGTAAATCTAACGTAATCACCGTTAGGTAGAGCTAACATAACCATCTATCTCATTCCATACACCTATGCATAACCTAATAAGAATTTAAATGCATAAAACCAGTACTATCGCTACGTATCACAAACCACATCACATGCTACACACGCGACTCACATAAACCTGCACCCATGCAACATGCACTATATGCATTCGTTCCTCAGAGTTCGCATCCATGCCTATAAAATTTAGGGTCTTAAAGCATAAATCACATTACACATAATGCCATCGAAAGCTATTTAAGTCACATTACATAATCTATGCATGAATAAACTACAGTTATAACATGCATAAATCCGTTATAAAAATACATAGCCACGTATGACAACCAAGCCTAATCTAAAGGCCAACTAAAAACCCAAAAGCCTCACGGTTCACAACCCAAGACCCTTTCCCGAAGAGAACCACGAGCCCAAACACTCAACACATAACAAACACCCACATCTCACCACTCATCATCCCGAGGATGGCATCAACACGAACACACGAGGTTACCACACGACCCCCGAAATCACGACACAACCAACTGAACCCCAAAA
>JAULJZ010199715.1:0-70254 GCA_032270985.1 Heliamphora pulchella
ATAAATGATATACATACATTGCTCATAAAGATTCTCATAAAATAAAAAACTAATTTTATTAAAAATAAAATTAAATATTAAAACATGATTTTCAGTATACCAATCCTAACATGTGCGAGGCCATCAGTAGCCCCCAAATGCTGATGTTAGCTTGTGTCTTCTTCAATTGTTTTAGTACTACATCGTCTTCCTCTTGTTCTTTTTCCTTCGCTTTTCCACTTGGTTGCCCCTTTTTCAGCTGGGCTGACTTGAAATGTCGCCCGCTTCTAATCAGATGTTCTATCCCTTCCTCGGGATCCCATAATCCTATTATTGTATCATTGGTCTGTCGTACTTCGTTTACATGCAGAGGGCTTTCGAATGCCCACAAAATGCCCAAATCCGTGATTGCCATCCTTTCTCTTCTCTCCTCGTCGTCTTCGATGGCCCATATATTATCAATTTCTTCCCATATATTCTCTTCGATAAAGTTCACTTGCTGTTCCCGAGAGGACCAAAAATCAGTCCATTCGGCCCCGTCTGATTTTAGCACGATCCTTACTAGCCAGTTGGATTGTATTTCATCCATATATACCTCTTCCTCAAAAAGTTGGGGAAGGATAATGCCGTTGAGCACGTTGCCAAACCCATATGGTCGGGCTAAGTAATCCAAAGGCCAATCGTTTTCCTCGTTATGCTCTTCTTCCTCCTGTTGGATAACTGGGAATGCTGTCTAATACCACCCCCAGGCACCAACATCCCATTCTTCCATTATGTCTCAACTGCCTCTAACCACGATAAATGAACATGCTGTCAGATCCTCAGTTACTAAAATATGAGGGCGCGACAGATGCGCCGAACAGATGTGCTGACTTGGGTCCTCTGATTCTCCCAGAGACATGTAATTTACCCCAGCCTGCCTGACATGATTTGGCAAGGGGTTTGTCGTAACATTCGATTTTGGAGAAGCAAATGGTGGCGGAATCACCTTGTTATCGATGAGGTTCTGGATCTCATGTTGAAACCTTAAGCACTTATCAGTTAGGTGTCCATGACCTTGATGGAAGGCACAGTATTGAGAAGCATTAAACCTTGGCAGTGGGGGATCGGGTACAGGCATGGGGTCCAATGGTTTGATAAGCCCCTTCTCGATGAGTCGACTCAAGGCGGTGGATAATGAGATATTGAGGAGAGTGAAGACCCTCCTCATCCTTTGTTGCTATTGGCTATTGTCTGACTGTTGGGTATTATTGGATTGCTGGGCGGAAGAAGATGGGTTCAGCAGGTCTACCTCGTTTAAACGAGACACGAGGTTTGTGGCAGCAGATTGGTTTTGGTTATTTGTAGGGAAGATCCTCCTGGGTTTTTGGCTCAGTTCAGCCTTCTCAATATCCCCAGACTGAATTGCATCTTCAATCTGAACCTCAGCATCAAAAAACTGCTCGAATGTGGAGAGCGGCTGCGTGGTCAGATAGCGTTTCAGGGGAGCTTGTAGATTCTTCACTACTATCCTCACTTGCTCTTTCTCAGAGGGCGAATTTGTCATCTTGACGGCCTTACCCCTCCATTGGGTCAGGAAGTCAACAAAAGACTCCCGGTTCTCCTGTCGAGTCGTCTCGAGCTCTCGGGTAGTTTCGTCCAGTTGGACATTGTAATTATACTGATTAACAAAAGTCGTAACTATGTCTTCCCAAGTTCTGGTCCTTGCTACATCGAGGGAGAGGAATCATTTCTGGGCTGCCCTAGAGAGAGATCGGTGAAAGAGATGAACCTTCAACTGGTCATCAATTCCCATTGGCGACAGGGTACCAACATACATTCGGAGATGAATTCTGGGATCTCTAGTTCCATCAAATTTTTTCATGTCGGGCATCTTAAACTTATTCGGGAGCTTAGCATCTGGGAATAAACATAGTCCTCCCACATCTAGCATATATTCTTCGATCCCTTTGGCCTTTCTAAGGACCTTCTCCATCCGGTCGATCTTTTCAACCAATGCAGATTCTCTGGACTGAGCTGTGTTTTTTTCCTCAACTATCACCTGACGAGGGACCCGTGGTGGTGGTGGAACAACTTCCGGTCCATCGGGGATCAGGTTGTCATTCCAAAAGTCTTTTCCATTACCGTTTGGATCAACATGCTGTTCATTCAGTACTGGTAAACGGGCCTGAATTGCTTGAATTTATGCTTGGCACTGATTCTTAGCTTGAATTTTCTACTCCACAGCCCTCTGTATTTCAGCAATAGCTCTCATCAGAGCTGTTAAGTTCATCTCATTTTCTGCCATTTTAGTTGACTGTTCAAATACCCTACAAAGTATGCCTAATCCTAACCTCACCCAAACGTGTGCTGACTGTACTTTTCTCGGCCAAATGTAAACTCATAGAGAAAACCTGGATTCCAAAAGCAGAACAACCAGTATCAGACACCTCCCGGGCAAACATTCTGACAACAGATAGCAAATATCTCGGATACCCAAAATAGAAAATCGTGAGTAGATAAACACGGAGACTAAAACAATGTCCCTGTCGGGCTCATTCTGGCAGCATAACCACAGGGTGACCCAAAAACCAGAATGATGGCTAAGGAGGGGGATCGACTAGATTCTAGAAGGAAAGTTTACTCAAAACAGGAAAGCGAACAGCACTCCGGTAAGGATACAATTCTAAATTTCAAAAGGTTGGTTTAATCTAGGATTCTAACGGAAAACGGGCAATATAATGGTAAGGAAAAATGACTAACTCTCATGGGTATGTCAAGAGTTTTGAAAGAAATGAGCCTAAACAAAGGCGGAGAAAACCAACAACCCGAGAAGAATTCGGAGGAGAGAGAAACTACCCTAGAGGCCTTAAAACGAAATATGGGCATGACCCTGAGAAGAAGACTATGGTGTGAAAATCGAACATAGTGAGGAACAAGGCCCGGGTAAAAACCCAAAAGAAAAGCTAACCTAATCAACAAGGGATAAAAGAAAAACTCGAACTAAACCCGGAAAAGGAACTAACCTAATCCAGACAAATAATCCTAACAATACGCAAGAAAAACATACAATAAAGAAAACACATAATCCTAACAGGGTCAATAGCACCTAAAGGAGAGTTCTAAGTCCACTATATGCAAAAGGCCGATTTTGGTTAATCGAACATGGTACTTTCTGAATAGAGTCGGGTATATACCTCCCATACCTGGAGTGGTGCAGGACCTGGTTAAACAGTACGCCCGAACTCTTTTACTACACTTATGAAAGCGTGCAGTCAGTAAGGCTTACCCGTCTTTCCAACAATCCCCGAAACGGATAAACGATCGGGGCATCAGGTCGACCAGGCAGGGGGGTTTGAAGAACAATGCATATGCGTGCGAAAATGAAAATGAGAAATTTTATGAAGAACCAATGATGCTTTCAAGTCTAGCCCTCTTATTTGATTTTATAAACTAATCCCCAGCAGAGTTGCTAGAAAATACTATGGCGTTGAAATTTTGGAGTTTTGAAAAATGTTCAAAAATATGGGATTTCAAAGATGTTTAGAAAACATTTTAATACATTGAAAACTAAATTTTTGAAAACTCCTTTTTGTTGAAAATGGAGTCGCTTCTTAGTTTTTTAGAAAAACTAAGAAAAACAAAAATAACTACTGATCTTGAAAACGTTAACCAGAGAAAGAAGGTTCGAGAGCTAATGTACAAATCGGGGAAAGTGTTAGGCACCCCGTTCGCCCAACCATAAAATTGGCATCTACTAATCTTCATTGATTCTTTAATAGAGTTTCTCAAATGCATGCAAATAAAAAAAATGAAAGCAAAGAGAACATCTCAAATCAAATATAAAAAACACATAATATATGTACATAGCACTCCAAATCAAAACAAATAAGGAGATAAAATCCTAAATTCTATGGTATACAATTTCTAACTAAAGGATACATAGAACACTCCCCCATGTAATTTCATCAAAATAACCTAAACTAGTCTGGTACAAATTAAAAGAGCATAAATATGCTAAAAGATGCTTAAAATTGCCTAAACATGATTTGCCACAAAAGATAAACTAAATTATTCTAAAACATGGTTTCAAGTAAAGAAACTAAAACATGCATTAACATTAACATGATGAATTAGTAAAAAAAATAAAAAATGCAAAATAAAATATGTATAAAAAGAATCCTAAAAGAAAATTACAAAAGAAGTTTATGCTAAAAAATAAAAAAAGATTAAAAAAAATAAATAAATAAAATATTAACAAAAGAAAATTTGACTATTTATATTTGAAACGAAAACGAAAAAAAAGAAAATTATATTTAAGGAAAAAAAATTAAACTAAAGACCTTTTTATGATTTTTGGAGTTTAATGAAATAAAAGAAAAAGAAAAGACAAAAATAAATACTAAAAGAAAATAAAGTCCTAAAAAGAAAAAGAAAATAAAACTTTATAAGAAAATATTAGGAGAAAAAAATGCTAAATAGAAGTTTATAAAGAAATTAAAACTAATAATAAATTTTAAAAAATTAAAATGCTACATTATGAGAAGAATAAAGCTAATGATAAAGAAAAGAAAATAAAATAAAACAAATGCTATGGAAGAAAATTACACTACTATTGAAAAAAAAAAGAGTTAGAAAAGAAATATCATGCCAAAAAAAAAATTTGAACCCTAAATTAAAGTTACAAGAAAATAAAAGAAAGTGAAATAGGATGCTAATAAAATAAATTAAACCAACTAAATGAAGAGAAAAGAAAATTAAGTGTTAGAACATTAAATTAACATAAAAAGATAGAAAAAGAAAGAAAATAATATACTAGAATTTAAATGGATATAATATTAATAATTACAATTATTTTTATGTAAGTGCTTGAATTATAGCAAAAACGACATTATTAGTCATATTGTTAATTTATGTTAGCACTATTTGATGATGTTCAAATACTAATATAAGTAAGTAAATAAACAAATAAGCTAGAATTTGAATTCAAACACAACTAAAGCAACTATGAGTAATGTAAGAACATAATTGGAATGAAATGATCAAAATAACCCGACCACTCCAAAGAGGTAGAAAAATTGAGCTAGAATGGATGGGGATCCAAACAAAGTACCTAAATTGCCAGAGAATTCTCAAGTCGGGAATGTGCTTCAATGGGCCAATCCTCGGGTGGTGATCCAAATAGGGCTTCAATGTAGGCGTCGAATGTTCGGATCTCGGTATTTCGATAGGGTTTCGGCGTTAAAGCTCAAAAATGCTTGGCAACTCGGTAGAACTTCTCTTACTAACCCTCCCACTCAATTCTATCCCTGAAAAGGTACCAAAGGACGATTTTTATAGAGTTCATCAACCAATGAGATGCTACTACGTTTTGGGACACGTCAGGCCATTTGGAGTTGGCGGTAGCCATATGGGACATGGCGGTCACCATGTTGAAAGAAGGTTCCAAAGGGTTCTATTGACGGTCGCCATAATGTAAGTTGGCGGTCGCCAGGTTTAAGGCGGCGGTCGCCACTTTTGGTTAGGGTTTCCAAGAGGTTCTATTGGCGGTCGCCACAATAAACATGGCAGTCGCCTTACTTGGACAGCAAGTTTCGAAGGTTCAACAAAATTTCTTTGATTTGAAGGTTCCGGGTTCAAATACCGAGCTTGGATCACTTCTCGAGGATCGAACTGAGACACCATTCCAACTGTTTTCATCATTGGATTCGCCTAAGATTTGGCGGGGTCAAATTGGGGTGTCTACAGTAGGTATTTGTTTTGTAAGGCCTTAAGGCCACCCATTCATATCTTGCATGCATGAAAGGACGGTGTTATCGTTTCACGAGATGTATGGCGAACGAATGATGGTTTCTTATGGTTTAAGAAGGTTTTAAAATGATTTCTCTACTATTTTTACTCTTGTACTTATAGAATGGGTAACATGAAAACTTATGTTTTCAAGCACGTGGAAGTGGAAGGTCAAGTTTTTGGGAATAAAAGTGAAGAAGCTGTCCAACAGGGCTAGACCGCTCGACGGACCGCTCAAGCGGTCTATCGAGTGGTCTCATGCATTTCTCGGTTTCTCAGTCTGCAAGCAAAAATTCTACAACCTCTGAGAGACTGCTCGAGCGATCTTTTGACCGATCGAGCAGTCTAGCTGGTTGGGTAATTTTTGTGCCTTTTTAATTTGAAACCTATTTTTCCAAAAAGGTGTTTCTTTAAAGTTCTAAAACTTTTTTTTTTGTACTTTACACTTCGAATCATGGATTACTTTTGGTAAAACGTTTCTATTTTTTGGGTTTTTCCATGTGGATCTTTAGGCTTTCCTTGGTTACGAAGTCGGAGTGTTACACACCAACAAAATGAAGATTATTAAAATAAAAATATAAAATAACAATGGGGATGACAAATCTGCTAAAAGAACAAAAGAGCAAAAGAAAACCAAAATGCATCCAATTACAAAGAATCACACATTGTCCTCCAACTTTAAGAAATCAAGAACAATAAAATACCCTTGAATGGACAAAAAAACGATATCCAAAACAACCATAAATAACGCTCTATCCCAAAAAGAATTGTAGAATTTGTCTTTCCATGAGAGAGAGAGAGAGAGAGAGAGAGAGAATTCTCCATTACAATTTAAATTGCCGGTTTCATTTCAACAAATCTTGGTATGAATGAAGATTTTGTTACATGTACACAGTACATACCTAAAAGGAAAAAGGAAAAGCACTGTTAAACGTGTAATGACTTTCCATGTAAAAAATCAATATATAATTAGGCCGGTCAAGAACAAGCATTCCATTTGTTAATATGGCCTGGTAAAAAGGTAAACAAAGAAAAATCCAAAATCAACAGACCAATAAAAAGGAAATTCAAAATAAAAAATGAAAAGATGAAAATTCAATTTTTGACTTGTCTCTCGTTGAATCAAAAATTTAGATTGGAGACGGTCCTCTGCGCAAGAACTCGTTCACTTGTCCCTCTATGAATCATTAGGATACGCCCGAACAACATCCACTATGGGAGCTCGGCATATTGGACATTTTCTGCTACTCCATTGCAACTCATGGGCACACTTGAAACAGGTGCACATGTACCCACATCTGAAAGATAATGGAACAATACACAATGAATCCACGGCCGATGAACATCTCAAATGAACTCAAATTTTTATAGCAAAGATTGGCTTCAAAAGTACCTGTAAAGGAGAGAATCGACTCGCATTTCGTAACACACACAACAACTTCCTTTCCTTGAACCCCCATTGTTTGACTCCTTTCCCACCCCTCTAACTGTAGTCATTAACACGTGGAAAACAATTACAAAAAACATACACCGAGAATATTAAAGTAACAAGAGCGAATTGTCCTCATATCTAAAAATGTGTATTGAGGGGGTAGGAGAGCACGATCGGGAAGGGGGAGTCATTTAGGAAGACTAAAGAATTTTAAGTCAATAGATGCTTACTTGTACGAACACCAGACCCTATATTCATCATAAGACAGTAGAAACCTAGCATAATGGAATTCCACTATCATCTGTCGGTGGAATATGATAGAGATGATTAATAAATATTTGATTTGACCATGTTAGTTTTTCTTGCAAACACTTTACATTCTCGGTTTAGGTTATTGAATTATTTTACATTTCACTTAATTGGCAGCATCAAACACATCTACCAAGCCAACCCCACATTACCAAACTTAATACTTACGCTACCATTTTTCCAATATTATTGAATAGCATGGCCTGGGGGTCCCTTCATCACCTTTTGTGGATGGGAGGTTTCAATGCAATAAATGGAAATAGGTTGATATCCTTTAATGCATTTCTACTTGAAACAGGAGATAAATAGTAAATTGTCATAGTTTAAGGTAATGAGCACATTATTATCTCTTTTGGCTTACCTGAGCGACTTACAGCATCTGCAACCTCATGCTTAATGGAGCGTTGCAATTTTGCCTGCATGTTCATGCAACTCCTTATTGATTTTCGGAGCTTGGATATCTCATGATGGAGTTGCTCCATGTGCCCTCTCATATCATATATTAGTTCCATTTCCTGTTGGACCTGCAAAACAATTCATTGATCAGACATTGAAGATATTCCAAATTCAGCTCAAGGAGAAAATGAAATTAAAAAATAAAAAGAATAGGAGGACCTATCAAGGAGGACATCACTTACAATTGAAGAACGATTGGGGAACGAAGAGCAGAGTCGAGTGCCAGGATAGGAAGCCTGAGATGATCGAGGCTGTTGCGATGATGGAGATGCAACTTGATCAGAATCATCGCTGGCGTCATTATCACCATTATGACTCCATGACCTCACACCAGCTGCTACTTGATCCTCATAGTCATCAACTTCACTATATTGGTGCCTAATTTGACTCTCTTCTTCTTCTTCTTCTTCTTCTTCTTCATCGTCGTTGTCTTCGTCGTCGTCGTGCTCATCATCATCCTCATCTTCTCCTTCTTCTTCCTCTTCTTCCTCCTCCTCGTCCTCCTCCACCTGCTGCTCGTTCCCTTCTTCCTCTTCTTCTTCTTGCTCTACTGCATCTCTTTGTTGACTGTGTATTGTGTGTGTTTGCCTTTGTATGCGAGACAACATTAGTTGCTCTAGTCTATTCCGTAATCCCTGCTCGTCTTCTTGGTCATTGCCCATTGAGTGTGGAAGTTTTTCAAACCGAGATATCATCAGTTGGTCCATTGTCTCCCTTAAATTACTTGAAAGAAATGTTGTTACACTTCTCCTGCACACAGAAAATTAGAAAGTCAATGAGTTCTGAGCATACCTCTTGTACCTTGCCATCCAACATAAACAAGAGTACCCCGAGAACTAATATAGAATTACAACCTGAATATTCATCAAAGTCAATTCATTTCAGTGACCTAAGTGCAAAATCTCTATTTATAAGTCTGTGAATTCAACAGGACCATCCCAAATTTATTCGTAAGCAGTAAAAAAACTAAAGGAAAAATTAAAATAAAGAATCAAGGATAAACATTGATCGAAAATTGAGACATCAAATTTAGTCCACATTGAGTGACCCCTGGTTCAAAACAGTTCTCCAAGAAGCAACAGGAATGATGGAACCCGTGAAAACAGAAAAATGAATCCTGATGTCCACAAGTACATGATGCAGAAATACACAAATAACTATATAAGTAGAAAATGTTTGATTTCATATTCGTGTTTCTTCAGAAACAAAATGATCTTTTAGATTCTTGAAGTTTAAATTGTCAAAGAACAAAACGAAGGAGATGAACAGAAAATGGAACTAATAATAAGTTACCTTTCAAGGAGTTGTCGTATTTCTTCGTTGTCCAGGTAAGGATCAAGCATCTCCTGGTACCTTGCTTGCCTGAGACCTTCCCAATCACTTATTGGGCGAGAGACATCACTTATCCAATCATGATTGGTTCCTATTATCTGCTGGTTGTCGTCCTCTTGTTCTTCATCCCACTCGCTCCAACGGCAGGAAACATCCATTATCCATTCCTGATCAGTTCCCACCAGCTGCTGGTTTCTGGCCTCTTCCTCTTCCCAATCACCCCCTGGATGAGGGAGATCATTTATCATGTCCTCACTGGTCACTGGTAGCTGCTGGTTATAGGCATCTTGCTCTTCTGCATTCACATCCTCTTCCCTGCCATTTGAAGTTGTCAACCTTTCTGCAGATTCTTGTGACTCGAGATTGCGAACCTCATAGCCCGTTCCTTGCCATATAGCATCTGAACTTCGATTAGCTTTTTCATGAACATCTTCTGTTGCATCTGAAACCAAGTCCTGTGCTGAGATTGTACTCTGCTGCATAGTAGTGTTATCTTCCTGATGATGAGGCTCTTCCCTCAGTTGGTAGGAGGAAGAAGGATTTCTCAAATCTACAATGTTATTGACCACAATTCCATGGGCAGTTTTTGGATTAGCTACATCATGCTCAACTGGTACGTCGAATTTCTCCCTGAATTCAATTAATTAGAACATAGTTATTTTTATGTTCCAGTTTTGGCAAGCCCGAAAGATTCATAAATCCAATTTGACTATATCCACACAAATAAGTAGTCAACCAAATAAGTCTTTCTGAGTACAATAAACGGCTGCTAAGCATATAAGGCCTTCACTTATATCTCCAAAAGCAATTTTATGCAAAATTGATTAGTTAAAAGACTTGGGACTTAATACTGGTGAATAGAATCCTAATTGCATGCTTGTTTAGTGGATTGTGTTACTTTTGCTTGTTTTCCACTGTGGTGCACTAAAAAGAAAATTAAAGAAGGATGATTGTCATCAATGGCCGTGATGCGTCCACTGCCTTCAAAAGTAAAACTTTTCACACATATGGTTAGTGCCTATTTTGTTGCTGTACCACTTCCACTTAAAAATTGATAAAGGAGCAGTATGGTTGTTACTTTATTGAGTAAATAAGAGCATAAGATAAGAACTATACAAATTATATAACCGACCACTTGGCATTCCAAAGCAGGCCATAGAAAATGCATATAATTTGTATTCCAATGTGTTATATTTAGATATGGCGATGAGGAGCTCCAAACCTTGACAATGTCAATAGTCTCAGTTAGGTAATTCACTAAAGGCTTGACATTTTATAAGCCGTACTGGAAAAGATCTTGATAACATTGTGTTTGTTCTAAATAAGTCATTCTTTCTATCTTCATTATACTTATAAGAAGGCATATAAGAAGGCATTTGGATCACGAGTTTGTAGAGGGACATTTACCAAGGGGAAAAAAAGTGATAGGAAAACAAAGAAATAAATTTAGTAGCTTCACTTCACTATCTTTTTCTTTACCTTTTCAGTTCCTCCCATAAATATACTCCACAAATCCTTAATTGAAACATTGCCAAAGAGTTTATGAAATAAGACATCTGAATTATATATTTTGTTTCTCTATTCTCTTAAAATTCCAACCCCAATTTAGAAGTATCCATGTTGTAAAAATATCTTCCACCCATTCTCGTAGAACGCATCCATACATGCAAAATACACACATCCCGGTGCACTTGAAACTAGCTTAATAAAATGGAAATGAGATAAATAAATGAGCATGTTCCCAGTATAATGCATTGTAAAAATAATTAACCTACCGCATTCTTATTTCCAAAAGTTGACCTCTTGCCCTTCTGATCGATAAGTTCAGTGGTTAGCCAAAAAAAAAATGTTCTCAAACAAGTACCAAAAACTCTTGCAAGAGATATTAATTAAGAATGCACAAAACTGAATCTATTCAAGTGATCTCATAACTATCAAAGAACTCAGCATGCAAACTGATCAAACGGCTCTGAAAATGGTAAAGTCTCTACCTTAGAAGCACTACTGTCAAACCCTGCTTAGTCCTGCTTGATTCAGAGGGCATTGAATTCGACTGCTGTCCATCACTTCTAAATGCGGCTTCACAATATGAGTTCTGTTGGTCCCCAACTGCTTTTGAGTACGAATCTTGTTGGTGACACTGATGGTGGTGAGCCCTAATTTCTGCTTCATAACGTAAATGCTGTGGAGCCTCAACAGCTGCTTCACAAAGTGAATTTTGTAGAACCCCCCCAACTACTGCCCTTGAATGGGAAAGCTGTTGAGCCTCAGTTGCTGCTTCGCGGCGTAAACGCTGTTGAAAACCCCCACCACCTGCCATTGCTTGTGAACGTTCTTGATCGAATCCAACCGCTGCTTCTCGACGTAGGAATCGAAGGCGAAGCAAAGACTGTGTTTAACAGCAAAAACAACAATGGTGGTTAAGAAATAATTCTTTCTTTCTGCCATTAAAATTTGTGGGAAGAAAATGAAACAACGATGGGCTTTTAGAGAACGAGTCGAAATGGAAATAGACTAATAGTAATACAACCTGAATGCGACCTCTGTGCGAGAATCGCGACACTGCCCGACGCTCCACCAGGCCGTCAAGCTCCCTGTGCCTGTCACGCTCCAAATGCATCAGCAAATCGTTGAATGCTTGACGACCTCTGATGCGGGGAGAGCTTACAACCGGCGAGAAACACCTCTGCTCTGCTTGATGGTCCGATGCCGATAGCATACGCAGCCGAGGCAACGATTCATTCCCACTCCCAAAATTATGGTCCCGGTCATGGTCATTCTTCCAAGACACGAGAGAGCCCTGCATCTGTTTCTCGGATGTCAACTTCCTGACCACATCCGCGACTCTCAGCCGCTCGCTCTCACCGGCATCCGAATCCCTGCCTTGCACTGAAGGCGGGCCGCTTGGAGCCGTCCTATCGGATTCCCAATCCATAAACGAGTCATCCGTCATCATGGAGGGCGTGTCAAACCTTTCGTCGACAGAGTCACAAGTCTCAGACGGCGGCGCAGGCGGTACTTCGACAAACGGAGCAGTTTCTGGGTAAGTCGACGACGCCCCGGAATTGCTCTTGCTGGTGCTGCAAACGGGGGATGACGGATTGGGACTGTTGCTACTGCGGGCGTTTTGATACAGCCGCGCCTCGGTGAAGTTTCTCCACCTCTGAACAAGGGAAGAAACACCACCCAGATTTGGGATTTCGACAAAACCATCGGATTGAGTCGGAGAATTTTCTCTCTGCTCGTGATTCTGTCTGTCGATGGCGGTAACAATTTCTCCAGCTCGTGCCCACCGTTCGAGAACTCGGGCGTGACGACGCCGGCTATTGGGGGACAAGAGGTCCTCCCGCTTGTCTTTGTTGTTGTGGTTTGGCACCCAACCATCGGCATTTTGAGAATTCTCGTCAGGGGATGGATTTGAAATGCAGGTATGGATGTGGTCTCGAACCAAGTTTTTGAGGTTCTTGTGGAAAGCGGTTCGGGAATTGCTTTCTCTGCTGCATCGGTCTCGCCGGTTGTGATCCCTCAGAACACAACCGAAAGGTGCAGACGAAATGATTTCTACCTGAGAAGACGCCATTTTCAATTGGGAGAATCTCCAACGGAACTGCGAATTCAATGATTCCCCAAGGAAAGCTTTAGGAAGACGAAGCAAAAACCCATTTGATTGAAATGGGTGCTTAGATTGAAAAACAATGGAGATCCCATTTGTAACCAAAGAAATAAGGTACAGAATCCATATGAAGTCAATCCCAACATTCATTACCTACCCACATCTCTCGATCTCGATACTTTCTCTATCCCTCCCTCTATCTCTCTCTCTAATTTGGAAATTTTCTAAACTTTCTCAGAGAAAAGAGGAGAACCATTTGTTTTGATGTAGGGAACAGAGAAATGGGGTTTGGAAATTTTCTAAACTTTCTCAGAGAAAAGAGGAGAACCATTTGTTTTGATGTAGGGAACAGAGAAATGGGGGGAACTGTTTCATCGGGTTTTAAAAGCATCGACTGCCCTTGTGGTCATATCCGTTTTTGGCTTCTGCCTATATTTAGAATTCTTCCTCTGTTACACCCCTCGCTTTTTAGAGATCCAGAATCGTGCAAACAGGAAAAAAAAATAGCTGTAATGCAATAATTCAAGAATCACGGAATGGGATCGCACAAATTTACCCCGTAACCCTCTCTCTCAACTCTAGCTTTTCTCTCACTCTCCCCTCTCCCCCTCTCCCCTTTCTGTAGATATAACCAAATTCAATTCTCACCTCTCTCCCAATCTGATTCTAAGCCATTTTCCTTGTCTTTTTTTTTTTTTTGATCAATGTTAAATTATTATTAAAATCTTAAATGTTAAATTTATATCACTTTTAAATTAGTTATACTATTATAAGTCATTAGATTAAAAATTAATTTAGACTAATCCATCAAAATATTATGTTAGATTGATATTTATGTTATATGAAGTTATTTAAAAAAACTAGGTATTGCCCGTGCCTAAAGGCACTACCATTATTTTATTTTTTTAAATTAATCGTGCATTTTAATAATTTTTCTAAATCCTTACGTGGACATTTATTAAGTTGTTGGCGGCCTTGTAAATGGTTGGACTTTAATCTAGTGGCTGCATCTCAACTCTGATATGGAAAAAATCGTTTAACTAAAGGAGCAAAAGATAAAAGAGAATTTAAAATGGGACCTAGCATCAATCATTTAATAGATCACATTGTTTGGAAACATAAAAGAGAAATTATGTTTCTGGTTTTATTTTCTTGTTGCTATTGTACACACCAGATTGTTTGCTAATCAATTTCTAACATAGAAAACAGAACAAAAAAAAACTAAAGATAAAAGGGAAAAAATAGAGTGGCTTCAATAATCAATAAATGGCGATGGGAAAAAAATACAGATCTAGGAAGCAACAACATTAAGAATTTACAAATGTTGAACATAATAGAATCAACAGAAAGGGAAAAAATAAAAAAGAGATGCCCAGCAAAATGTTGAACAATAGAAAAAATAACTTCTCTCCCTCTGCCCTACAAATACGCCAATGCTCGGCAATTTTTTCTACAAACTTCTTCTACAACTTTTTTTGTACACTAAGTTCGTTTTATTTCGAAAAACCTAAGATTTACCATGAAAAAAACAATCTCAATTTTTTGGATTAACACACAAACAACTAAAATTAGCACACAAATACGTTGTTCCTCAGATCCTATTTTCGTATCAGATTTTGTGTGTGTGTGTGTGTGTGTGTGTGTGTGAGAGAGAGAGAGAGAGAGAGCGTACAAAGATAATTTGGTGGAGCAAATGATTTTGCGGCGGTGGTGGCCTGCGAACGGAGATGGCCGGCGCCGACGCGTAGAGACGAATGATGCCGTGTGACAGCGAGTTCGCAGAGAGAGAGAAGGGCGGCGGTGAGTGGAAGTGGTCGGCAATGAGCGGTGGTGCCGGTGCTGACGCGTAGAGGCGAGGGAGAGAGGGGTTTGTGTGAGAGAAGGGATGAGAGAACGAAAAGAGAGAGAGAGAGAGAGAGAGAGAGAGAGAGGGTCAGGGATTTTGTCTGTGAGAGAGGCTGGACGTTTGGAGAACAGGGGAAGATTTCCACCGTTGGATGAGTTTTAATTTTGGGCGGGAATCAATTTTAACCATTAATAAAAAATATCAGGAGACATTTATGTATGAGACATTTTATGCCTTGTTTTATTATATAGCAATAAATTCTAGCGAGAAACAATGTAGTTTTGATTATAGTTCTTGTGATGCCCCGTCTTCCGAGCACGTCGAGACATACATAAATATAAACATAGAGATATACTAGCCATACATTCATATTTACATACGATGGTTATTACATTATAAACGAGTTCTTAACTGTCCAAAATTACATAACTATTATAGTTTCACCAAGAAATTTCGAAAATTACACTAAGCGGGAAAGAACTGAATATAAGCATAAAAGTAGAGGTCTCGACTCCTCAAATGCATCAGCAAAATTTATGTGCTCTTGGAACTCACCATGTTCTTCAAACTCTTCTTTTTTCTCTGGGACAACTTCCTCCAAGAACTCTTCCTTACCTGTGGCACGAATGCCATGAGCCAAGGTCCAAAAGAAAAACACTCTAACCTTCCAACTAATTTCACGGTACAAAATTCACCACAACACATACCATATAACACACAGTACAGTTTATAGTCAAGGAGACAGACAAATTTATGGCAGGATAGCAGATGAGTCAATAAACATACATGTATGAAATGCAGATGCCCAACCCAACATGCACCCAGATTATAACAGAAATTCTACACCGGGAATCACCAGAGTAGATTTGATGGGACTTAATCACTAAAGCCATCATCGCGCCTCGTTGCAAATAGTAAATACGTCGCTGGACTTCATGCCACGGCTGTTTTACTCAATGGCAACGGCACAGAGGTGGGCCAACCAATTATCAGCCACCCTTATTCGGGCCGACAATTCCCACCTTAAGATGCGTGATGCCTTCGTTGATGTCAACCCAAAGTCTAAGAAAATTCAATAGACATTCACATTATATAAAGTACCAAGATGAAGGATTTAGGATCGCCATAATTGGGCTCTCTCCGAACTTACTCAAAGTTCAAGCTATCGAAATCAGAATGCTAGCAACGAACCCATGGTGCTCAATAATATCCATAAACCATTTCAAACACCGGGAATGCACCTAGGGTGTATAAACCAAATCTGTAACACCGGGGATGCACCCAGGGTGTACAAGGGGAATACATTCCAAAATATTTTCGAAACTGGCAACCAGAGACACCCTAGATTTAGAACCAAGAAGAATAATTCAATACAGCCCATCCCAACAACGGTTTGCACAGATGGGCTCCAACATACCCAGATGCAAATGACAATGCACATAATGTGTATCATCGATCTCAAGTGCAACAATTTATAGCATGGCATCAACATGGCAAGATTCATGGTACAATGTGCAAATCATAAGGTACAAGTATGTGAAGCACAAGCTACAATTCCAAAGATATGATTCAAATATGATAGCATGATAGCATGGGTTCTAAATCATCATACATTCACTTAAAATACTAATCAACTAATTCAAATCAAACATCATACAAAAGCTTGGGTCTCATAGTGAAGGGTACTCAAACATACAATTAACAAATTTTAAGGCCAAAAGTCAAGTATTAAATTAAAAGGACCGATAAGGTTTTGCGGTATTTAGACTTGGAATCAAGTTATGATCTTTATACACCATTTAGATAAAAATATTTCCTACAACTCTTATGTTTAGCACCAAGGCTAAAACCTAAGGCAAATGGGTGAACAATTCATATTAGTGAAAACGGTTCAGCATTTTTTTCAAAATTTTACCAAAATTGGGCTTCTATTGGTCTCAGTTTTGGGGTATCATTTCAATTCCAAATGAGCCCATAATTTATTATGTTCTAGTTTAACATGTTCCCTACAAGTTTTATGTTTAGAGTTAAGGGTAGTTGTTTGAAACAAGTTAGATTTTTTGACCATTTTAGAAAATAGGTTCTGTCAGCCGCAAAAACTCAGCAGAGCTCGTTTTGGACAGAGGGTTTGAAACGATTTTGGGATATCATCCCGAGGGTTTAAGGTCTAATTATTGGACAAAAAGTACGTCAATATGTTAGCTACACTTTTCATGTAGATCACTTTTGAAATAGGTCACTAAAAATAGGGGTTTTGAGTTATATAAAAATATGTAACAGAATGTTCCTTGGGGGCTGAAACTCAACAGAGACTTTCAAAGAAGGTTTAACCTACCAAGACTCAATATTTTGTTCTCATTTTTTTGTGGGTAGATATATATACATGTTTTCTACAACTTTTGTGTTTGACCAAAGTTCAAATCTCATTTTAAAATAGGGTTTCCAAGTCAGTAGTGTTGATTGGTCGAAAAATGACACACTTTGGTAAAATTGCAATATCTTGAGTTCTAATTATGTAAATGAGTTGAAACCGACTTTGGATGAAAGATAATACAAAAATATAAATCTGGACATAAAGAACATGCTTAGATCAATTTTCTGACAATATATGACTTTTTGACTTATTTTGTTGTGTATGAACTTCAATAATAATTTGTTTGCTTTTGTTGACCTATAACACTATATTATTATGTATATTACTTGTTCAAGAAGTATTAGATCATCATAATGCTTAATTTAATACATGTCTCATCATTTTAAGCTAAAAAAAAAGCAAAAAGTCACTTTTTGGCACACTTCCCAAGGTGGTCGGCCACTAAGGGGCATTTTTGTTATTTTTGATATTATTTTGTCCTCTGCTACTTAATTGTACTTAAATCCTTGATTTAGAATATTCATGTGTCAAAATTTAAATTTTTAAGACTTTTTGCTGTACTATGGGCAAAACGGTCATTTTTCCCTATTCATGTGAATTTTTTATTTTTAATTCATTATTTCATGATATTTACTTCATTTAGATTATTGAAAGACTCTCCGGGTGCTAAGGTTTTATTATTTGAGTTTTGGACATTTTTAGGATTTTCGGGCCGAACTTAGGATTTTTTATTCGAGTTAGGGTTCTGAACTTCTTTTGTGTTCTATGATCTTGTGAACTATCTATCACTAACACTAAGATCCGAGCAGGGTCTTTACACGGATCGTTATCAACCGAATTGTTACAACTAGGGTCTGTACTGGGTCGTTACAGTTCTAACTCATAGTGCTAGTGCACCTTACAAGCTAAGTTTCCTTTTTCTCACTGCCTTCTCTCTAACTTCTTGAGGGCCTGGGGCTCGATTTTGGACGATCTAACAACGGATCATTACTATTGGCATGGTGGGCTACGCCCTCATCCGGACAGAATTTTATTCGGCCGAAGTTCGATTTTGCCCATGGATTAAGGAATCGAGTTTTTAATTCAACGAGGTAGAATCCTAAACTCTCATGTCTTATAAAGGTGCTACGTGTAATCGTGCATGTTTCTACCGGTTAAAAATGCATGAAAAACCATTTTATGTAATGGGGTTTTAGTTTAAAACTGTTTATTTTGGTTTAAAATCGTTTTTAGCCGATTTCGATTGGATGGAATCGCGGTTTGAGGGTTTCTTTCAAGGTTTTGGTGTTAGTCTTAGGCTTGTGTATGTCCGAGGATGTCGAAAGAGAGTTTGGTTACTTCAATCTTGGGTTTAGATGTTTGTTGGATGGTTGTAGGCTTAAATATTGGTAATAAGGTTAGTTTCGGGCGTAGGTCCGCTTGAGGGACCGCTCAAGCAGTCTAGAAGGTGGTCTTGGGATGCTCTCGGGTTGCCTGACCACTGGACAGACTGCTCGACCAGTCTAGCTTGCGGTCTCTTTTCGCTGGTTAAACATTTGTTTTGAAAATCGATGTATCTCCCTCATTCGGACTCGGAATGAGGTTATTGTTGTGTTCAAATTGAAGCCCCAGAAGTCTTCTTTCCAATGACACCTCTCTCACATTAGAATTCTTTTTTTATAAAATGTTATGATCAAAATAGTGAGGGTATGTCAAAATTTTATAACCGTTTTTCATCCGTTTTTGGCCAAATGTTGGGAAAAAGGTTATTTCTTATCCTTAATGGAACTTTTTATCAAATTTCTTGTTCCTTGAGGCGTTTTGGTCTTCTGATGGTCGTGTGGTGGCCTCATGATCGATTAGGTTATGGGGATCGATCGACTGCTCTCTAGTGTTTTTTTTAGTTGGTGGATTATGGGGTTCTATCACCTGAAGCCACGGAGAGGGTGTAGGTCACGTCATGCGAGGCGTTGGGGCATGGTTGTGTGCATTGTTAGGTGCGAGACATGTGGGTTTGTTGGCTGTTTTAAAGGTAATTTCTGATGAGAACCGTTTTGTGGGAGGTTTTGATGTTGGCCTCCGGGTTAGGCTTTGGTTTCCTGTATCGTTGGTTGTCCCAGTAAGTGGACAGGTCGTTCGAGTGAGCGAATGACGAGTGTGTGGCATGTGATGTCTTGTTAGGTTGTGTGGCGTCGTTATGTGGAACGTTGTGGTTATACGTGTTTCTGTACTTATAGAACTCTGATTAGTTTTATTCATGCATGTAGTAAGATGGATACGTGATCTTATGTAGTCTTTGTGCATTTTAGGCTTTGGTTTGTATATGCATATGTTGACTCGGTGTTATCCCATAGTTTTCGGTGTTATCCCGTAGTGTGCGGTTTTACCCCGTGATATGCGATTTTACCCCGTGGTATGCGGTTTTTTCCCGTGGCTGTGTATTTGAGTAGGGATCTTTATCTCTGTGTTAGGATTGTTTAAGGCTTGTGAGAGTCGGTTCTGTGTTGCATGTTGCGGCTCATGGGAGTTTTGGCTCGTAAGAGTTTATCTTTGCTGGCGAAGCATTGTACTATATATATCAAATTATTTTCTAGGCTCTGATGAGTCGTGATACAAAATCATTTTCAAAGCCATTTTATTTGAGGCTCTTGGGAGTTCTGTTTTTTAATTGTTTTCATTTGAGATTCGTATGAGTTGAGATATAAAACCTATTTTTCTTGGGGCTCCTGTGGAGCCGATATCTAAAACTATTTTTTTAAAAGGTTTTCCTCGGGAACTCGTATGAGTTCAGATTCAAAATCGTTTTTTTAAAACCCATTTTTATTGCTTGTGTGAGTCGACAACTGTACTTCATTTTTCGGGCATGTTTTGTTTATATTACATGTTTGTCTAGTTTCTGCTGAGTTTTGCCTCACGGTGTGGGATTTAAAATATTTTCCATGTACCGGTCACGCAGGTTGACTCGGGGTGGCTGGAGAGGCGGGAGCGTTGTAGTCTTCCTTTTTATTTTCTCTGTATCATGTATGTTTACATATTTTTCCTGGTGTTAGAACCGTGTAATGTAAGCCTTTTGGCGATTATATACAATGCATGTATCTTTATATTGAGAGTGTATTCTCGGGTTAGGTGTTATGTTTGGTTGCTTATGGGTGTTTCACGTGACCTGGAGTTTAGGGGCATGACAGAATGGTATCAGAGCTTTGTGTTCGAATACCTAAAAATCATGGGGAAAGGGTGCATCACCTTGTGAGGTTGATTGCGTGTGCTTGACTGCATGTGTTTAGATGCTTTGATAACATGAACGTGTTAGCATGCTAAGTATGAGAATGTTGTGTATATGTGAGCATGGAGGTTGAACCTTAGGATGATTAGTCTTGCCTTTAGGCATTTGGATTAACAAACTTGGGAGCCAAGTGAGAAACGCGTTTAGCTGACGTGATTTCTAGCGGAGAATCTAAGTTGGTTATCCAAATTGATGCGTCATTCTTGTCCGTTCTCCTCGGTATGTGGGGTTTGTTTAGCATGAACCTACGTGACCACGTGTTAGCATGTTTATGTGGTTCATGCTTATATGTTGCATCTTATGTTCTGTGTTTCTTTCATGGAGACGTGATGTCTGTGTGGAGAGGGTGAGGCTGTGGTTGTGGGTTTGAAGTTGGTGGTGGACTTCGTCGGTGATGTGCTGTGTTGAGACAGCAGTTGGTAAGGATGTGAGGTTGGGGTGAGTTGTAGATCCCGTCCTTGAGATAGTTAGCCATTGTTTAGGATGCCTGACCTTGTTTGACTATATCCTTGGAATGGTTTGGCTGACCATCTCTTATGCTTGTGCCGATTGCGATCGACGTGGTTGTTTTATTTTGCCTTGTGTTGAATTTCAGGAATGAAATTCTTTTAAGGGGGTTAGAGTTGTGAGACCCTGACCCATTTTTTTTGGGCATTTTTCAACGCACGTTTCGTTTTTTTGTTTCGCCATGGTTAGAATGCATTTTTATGCATGTCCGAGTGTAGATATACATGCGGGGCTAGTTCCCGGGGCTGTTGGGCGCTGTGGTGCGGTTTTTTTTAAAAAAAGATATTTTCGTGACCTATAAATATCTCGCTTTAGATATTTTCAAAACTTACAAGCTAAGTTTTTATTTTTCTCTCCGCCTTCTCTCTAACTTCTCGGGGGCCTAGGGCTCTATTTTTGACTATCCAACAACGAATCCTTGCTATTGGCTCGGTGGGCTATGCGTTCATCCAAAAAAAATTTTATTCTGGTGAAGTTCGATTTTGCACGTGGATTGAGGCATCTAGTTTTTAACTCAACGAGGTAGAATCCTAAACTCTCATGTCTTATAAGGGTACTACATGTAATCGTGTGTGTTTCCACCCGTCAAAAATGCGTGAAAAACCATTTTATGAAAAACCATTTTATGACGGGTGTGTGGCATGTGATGTCTTGTTAGGTTGTGTGGCATCGTTATGTGGAACGTTATGGTTATACGTGCTTCTGTGCTTATAGAACTCTGATTGGTTTTATTCATGCATGTGATAAGATGAATACGTGATCTTATGTGGTATTGGTGCAATTAAGGCTTTGGTTTGTATATGCATATGTTGACTCTGTGTTATCCCATAGTTTTTGGTGTTATCCCGTAGTGTTCAGTGTTATCCTGTAGTATGCGATTTTACCCCGTGGTATGCGGTTTTTTCCTATGGTGTGTAGTTTTACCCCGTGGTGTGCGATTTTACCCTGTGGTATGTGGTTTCATCCCGTGGCTGTGCGTTTGAGTATGGATCTTTATCTCTGTGTTAGGACTATTTACGGCTTGTGAGAGTCAGTTCTGTGTTGCATGTTAGGGCTCGTGGGAGTTTTGGATCGTAGGAGTCTATCTTTGCTGGCGAAACATTGTACTATATATATCAAATTACTTTCTAGGCTCGGATGAGTCGTGATACAAAATCGTTTTCAAAGCCATTTTCTTTGAGGCTCCTGGGAGTTTTGTTTTTCAACCGTTTTCATCTGAGACTCGTATGAGTTGAGATATAAAACCTATTTTTCTTGGGGCTCTTGTGGAGTTGATATCTAAAACTATTTTTTTAAAAGGTTTTCCTCAGAAACTCGTATGAGTTCAGATTCAAAATCATTTTTTTTTAAAAAAAACCCATTTTTATGGCTCGTGTGAGTCGACAACTGCACTTCGTTTTCTAAGCATGTTTTGTTTATATTACATGCTTGTCTAGTTTCTGCTGAGCTTTGGCTCACGGTGTGGGATTTGAAATATTTTTCAGGTACTAGTCACACAGGTTGACTTGGGGTGGGTAGAGAGGCGGGAGTGTTGTAGTCTTTCTTTTTATTTTCTCTGTATCATGTATGTTTACATGTTTTTTTCAGTGTTGGAACCACGTAATTTAAGCCTTTTGGCGATTATATACAATGCATGTATGCTTATATTGAGAGTGTATTCTCGGGTTGGGTATTATTTTGGTTGCTTGTGGGTGTTTCACGTGGCCCGGAGTTTAGGGGCGTGATAATCCCGATGAGTTAGATAATGGTATTACGTATATAGTGGATATTAATTATTGACGGAATATACGTCTCGATAAGGGATTGATGATATGTCCTTAAGGAAGTTTATAAGTTTTGATTATATCAAACACTACAGATGAATTTTATAATCTGACATATCAAATAAGTTAAGCAGAAGATTTTAAGAAATTATGGAAGAGGTTGATTAAATATAATTATCAGTAATTTAATTTAATCAAGGGTATCTGAAATGTTAACGTGGAGATAATAATAATCATTTAATAATAGGAGCTCAAAAATTCAGTTTTGAGAATAAGGCAGGGAGTGCAATAACAATTCTTTAGTGGTATTAATTGTAATTTATGCTTTTAAAAAATTGCTTCTGGATTGATGTAGGTTTTCCTAATTACATTAGAAACTTGTGTCTTATTTGCTCCTTAGGTCCCTATTGTAACCTATATATACGCCATTATAACCCTGGCCGCTAATACATGTTTCACATCAAATATTCTCATATTCCTTAGGGTTTCCACGTTTGTGAAAACTAGAGAAAAAAGAGAAGGTAGCCAGACAGGGTTTGAAACATGAAGTATCTAAGCCCACACTTAGTTACTAGAGTTTTTCCGTACAAGTTCTGTCCGAACAATTTCCCTGTCTGTCCAGATGGTTCGGCACAATGCGATTTTTTCTATACTATAGATCTTATTTCGGGCCATGTTTGATTCGATTCATATGTACTATCATTGTATCTTGGGATTTCGGTCCCTTCTGTCATGACCTTTGGATGTCACGGCCGTCACGGTTTGTACTTTTATTCTCACAGCCGCGAAGTCCATAATATATGGCTGCATCTTTCTTATAGAAGCCTCTATTCTAGAAGTGTGGTAGCATACTAGAGGACATCGTCAGCACCCTGGAGCTTATAGATAGGCATCATTTTCAACAGAAAAAGGAGGAGGAAAGTGACATTTTCCAGCGCGAATACTTAGCCGAACCCGACACTTACCCAACACAGTCACCGACCTTATTTCCATTTTTTGAGACCATATCCATTCCAAAAGTCAAGTTTGTGGTTCCATTCGTGCATAGAGGATTCTTGGCATACGGTTGGCTTGTCGATTTTGACTCACGTTATTTGAAGAGGCGCACATAGGCAGATGATCATTTCAGGTACTCATAGATCGTCATGACATTTCTAAAAATCCCACTCTCTCTCTCTCTCTCTTCTCTCCCTATAGGGACCCAGTCCATTGTTATGTCCTGGTGTTAATGAAAACGAGTATGTTATGTTCAGTGGGAATGATTGTATGAGTAAATCTTGCATAAGAATTAAGACCTTAGCCTATAGGTGTTCGCTAACGATGGTTTGCTGTTGGTTAATGCATGAGAACGTTGTTGCAAGGTGTGTGGCTTATGTTTGGTTTAGTTTTAGCACTTTTTGTTCAAATTTTCTACGCGGAGGGTATTCTGCTTAAGCAAATAGGTGGTTGAGAGTTTCTGGGCTTGGGGGCTGCTTGAGCGGTGAGGAGTCCGCTCGAACGGGCAGTTGGTGTACATCTTATAAGTTACGGGTTTTAACCTTTTTACCTTCATTCTTTCCTTTCCTCTCTCTCTTTAGAATAGAGGTGAGAGCTAAGGTTTGAGTTTAGGGGGTTGTTTGGTGCTTCTTAGCTTCTCTTGGTGAGATCTCTCATGCCCATCTTAGTTGTTTGCCCGTTGAAGGCTCAAGCTAGACGTTGGACGCTCTATTCTCGCCTTTCAGTTGGAGACCCTCATGGTTAGAGCTTATTCGGGCCTTTTTCTTATGGATCTAGCATCCCAAAGGTAGGATCTATAACTATCCTTGAATATCTATATGATATGTGTTATATCTTTAATTTTATAAACATAAAGGCATGAAAATGGTGTTTTCAAAGCCCTAGGTTAGGATTTGATGTTAATGAAGGTTAAATCTTATATCTATGGATAATTTAACATGATTCTATCTTCACGTTGTTGTTGAATACTGGTGGACTCAAAAAATGATGGGTTAGGGTTTGAATTTGAGTTTAAACCATGAAAATTGTGGATTTTGGAGTTAGGGAACCCATATGTTGTAATTGATGTGATTATTGATTAAATTGAGGGTTGTGATAACCTGTTATATTTTACATCTCATGAGTTGAATGGCATATGACAATGTTGGGTGGAGAAATTTGAGATTTCTAATATAAAATGGAAAAATGAATGTAGTGATATGGGTTGGGCGAGAGAAACCGGGTTGATGGTTGTACTCATTTTGGTTGTTAATGAAATTGAACAATTAAATAATTGAAGTACCGTATAATGAAATTGAATGATTAAGTTTGGGGACGAGTTGCTCCTCGGTAAAAGACCGAAAACTTGTGCAATGTAAGGTAGGCTCTTCCTTCAGGTTATTCCTCGTAAAAGCGTGCTCTTTGGCGGCCCACCCATCGACGTTTTCGAGGGAAATTGAGAATGTGTGCTATTCGTATTAGGCTATAGAATGGGTATTTATTCCTCAATTCTCACAAGGCTCGGTGGCAATAAATATGCCTGAGCCTATAGGCGCCGTTCAGCTTTTGTACTTAAACGAATTGATGAATAAATTGGATTGGTCAAACCTTAATTGGATAAAATAATGGGATACGAAAATGCATTGAATTGATTGAAAATGATAAGAGGATTGGTTACAATGGTCAATTTAAGTTTAACTATGGGGTATTGAACAATAACTCTTATGTTGAAAACTTGTTTATGTATTGAGGATTTGACTTGGGACAAACAATGCTGGTTTTAGATAAACTTATGTGTGCATCCTGCATAACCATCTTCGCATGTCATGCATATATTCATTCTTATTCGTTTTCCTATGAGCTTCGGCCCATATTGTTTAACAACATTTCAGGTGATAGCGGGAAGAAAGTTTTGGAGTAAGATGGATGGTCGATGAACTCTTTTGAGTAGTTGATAGGATTACACCCTCATACGTATTATCTTTTGAGAAATGAAATTGTAAAGATGTAATTCTTGTTTCCTATTGGAGTACTTGGATTATTGTAAGTTTGGTTAGAAAACATGTGTTGTAAGGTCTTAAGGTTGCATATTCATGTTATGTATGCATGTACGGTTGTTCGTTGTTTATTGGGTTGAAAGCCTTAACCTTTTAATGATGTGTTTTGATATTGAGGTTTGATTTCGGGTTCATGGGTTGAAAGATCATTGTTTTATTCTCAAATGTATGTTTTACATCTCGAATTTGCCTATTCAAAATCATGTTCAAAGGAGAAGAAAAAGTGGCATTTTTTTCCAACTCTTAGAAAATTTAAATGTCTTTGGATAGTGAACTCTCGGGTGTCCCACCGCTCGAGCGGTGAGGATTCTGCTCGAGCGGACTCCATTGGGTGGCTTTTTTTAAAAAATTGTTGTAGTACGGGTTTTCTCCTTAAATGTTTTTGGGTTACCTTTTGGGGTGTGAGTTGACTGTTTTCAAATGATTGTTTACAAAAAGAAATGGTCACCTTTATGGGAGTAATTTTTTAACTTTTCTTGGATTTTATTATTTCGAAATCGGGGCATTACAGATTGGTATTAGAGTGTTAAGTTCGAATACCTAGGAACCGTGATAGTGGTTGATCCATTACGTGAAAGTTTACATTGATGTGTGACATTCATAACTTGGTATGCTAGCATGAAATATCTTGAGTATAACTTGACATTTGCATGCTATGTTGTATTTGGGTATGAAGGTTGAACTCTTAGGATGATGTGTTTGGCCCTTAGGCGACCGATCGACTGATTTGGGGTTCAAATTAGAAAGGCATTTGGTTGACGTTTGTTCTAACCAGAAATCCAAACAAGTTAGCCGGATTGATGTGTCATTCCAATTAGTTCTTCTCGTTATGTGTTGCATAAGGTGCGTCGATACGACGATCCGTGAGTGATATTGCCGAGACATGGTAGGGGCCGAGGTCATGCGTATGCCTAGGTTCCGGAAGAATGGGATGTTTACACCCCGCAAGAACAAGTGTGTGGTATTGATGTTGTTCAGGAGATGCTTGCTACGATGAGAGTTATAGCCGAGGTGACTAGGGATGGAGTAAGGGCTCCCGAGCCAAGGCCCTTTGTGGCAATGAGAGAATTTCGACGGTTGGATCCTCCAACCTTCTCTGGAGAGCCGAACCCCAAAGTTGCTATCGAGTGGTTAAAAGTGACCACGACGATCTTAGACACCCTAGAGATCGGGGAGGATGAGTTGCATGTTTGGTTGGCGGCGTTCCAACTTCGGGAGGATACGAGAAAGTGGTGAAAGTTTGCTAAGACCACTGTGGAAGGAACGTGGGCTGCTTTTACTAGGGTCTTCTTGGAAAAGTACTTTCCAAGTTTGTCAAGAGACATGTATCGAGAGGAGTTTCTCTCCCTTATTCAGGGGAATCTTACCGTGGCCCAGTATGAGGCCAAGTTCGCAAATCTGTCGCGGCTTGCACCTAAGATGGTGTCAAAGGAGGAATTGTGCACCAAGAGGTTTGAAAGGGGCCTTCGACCTTCGATCAAAGATAGGATTACAGCATTGGATTTTTGGGTCTATGCCAAGATCGTGGAAGCCGCTATCTGAGTAGAGAATGCAATGGGGGAGAGCCGCAAGATTAGGGAGAGCATGTAACACTCCGGTA
Organism: Heliamphora pulchella; assembly: GCA_032270985.1. NCBI lineage: Eukaryota > Viridiplantae > Streptophyta > Magnoliopsida > Ericales > Sarraceniaceae > Heliamphora > Heliamphora pulchella. Next base: position 27,275 of record JAULJZ010199715.1, read on the forward strand.
CAGACCTTAATTGTTACAGCCCGAACTATAACTACCTGAAGAAATGGTCTAACCTAAACCCTAGTATTAGTGACGGTTAGTTGACAAGGTCTTAGGTCGCTATAAGAATAGAAACTCTAACTCAACCCGAAACCCTAATTCGACTCGAAAATCCTAGAAAGACCAGATACTCAAAGGTAAAGCCCTAATACTTAGGAAAGACTCCTAACATTCTAAATTAAGTAAATAACATAAAATATAAGATTAAAAATTAAAAATTCTCATAATTAGTGTAAAATGACCATTTTACCCATAGTTTAGTAAAAAGTCTTAATAATTTAAAATTTGACACATGGACACCTTAAATCAGATATTTAAATACAATTAAATAATAAAAGATAAAATAACATCAAAAAATAACAAAAATGCCCTTAGTGGCCGGCCACATTGGAGTTTGTGCCCAAAAAGTGACTTTTGTAATTTTTAAGCTCAAAAATGAGAAAAAGTTGTACAAATTAAGGATTATTATGACCTAAGACTTTTTAAACAAGTAATATATATACGAATATAATATTATAGACCAAAAAAGGCAAACGAATCATTATTAAAATTCTTACACACTTAAATAAGTCAAAAAGTCACATCTAGTCAAAGTAGCTTAAAGTAGCTTAATTGTCTACATTTAAACACCTAATTGTTGTCAACATTTTTGTAAATAATAATAATAATAATAACACTAAAATAATTCATCTTAGTAAGCTAGAAGACTAAAAAGATACATCAAATAAATTTTAAAAATACTTTTTTGGACAATTAAGTGCCAAAACACCACCAAATAAGAAATTAAAGCAAAATAAAGCACTTTAAGCCACCCAAACACATCCCAGCCAAATTCCCCACCTGCAGAATCTGAAAATATTTTCTCAAATATCTTCCCACCTCCCATGCAACCAATGAGAATGAAGAAAATTCAAAAAAAAAGCCTTTCATGCCATGATTAAACCAACCCACTAACTCTTTTCTCTATAAATATAAGCCCAAACACCCCATTCCATCTCTACATATTTCGGCCACTAGAGAGAAAAACACCAGATTTTTGTGAGCTTTGACTGTTCTTCAAATATTGAGAGAAAAAGAAAAAGAAGCAAGGAAAAGAAGAAGAGGAATCCAAGGAGCAAGGAGGATACACAAAGCTAAGTCCTAGCTCTTCACCCACCATCACCTACTCTTTCTAAGGTAAGCAACTCCCTTAAACCTTCTGATATTCTCCCTTAAGATACCCCTCAATCCATCTCTATAACAAACCCTAAGAAAAAAAAATGAAGAATAACTCAAAAAAAGGCGTTGTAGATGCAAATAGTGGATTGCTTTGGTAAGATTGTGCTTTGTATGTGCTTGCATGTATATGTTTTTGAGTTTTATGGTTTGTGTGTATTCTGGAGTTTTGGCTTATGGGAGTTTATAACATGCATGTAAAGAAAACATGTCAAAAATGTACACAACATAAGCTAAGCAACCAAAACCCTAAGTAACCTGATTTTCTGGACTTACTTTCTGCCACCAACTTTGAAACATCATAACTAATTGTAGAAATATGATCTTAAATTGAATTTTCCTTTTAGACCTAGATATTTTAGTTCTATTTCATACAAAATTGGTTTGAAGTGATTTCGTTGAGTAGAACTCCAGATGTGTCATTTTTTCCAAAGAGTGTCAGATCTTGACCACTCTGAGTTGCAGACCTAAAAACCCTAAGTTAGAGTGAGAACTGAGTTTGGATCAAAATATCAAACTTGTAAAGGATATATTTTTCTTTCTTTCCATCAAAAATGAGTTAAATATATGATGTGTTGATGGATCAAAACACCTTCCCAAGTAACTGTTGAGGTTCAGTGACTTACAAACCTCTCTGTCACACATTTTTGTGAGACCTAAACCCTAATGTTTTAGAAGCCAAATTCAAAAGTGGTAAATATGAAAATGTAGCTACCATATGAAAATAAGTACTGAACAAAAATTAGCCAAAAATACCCTCGGATGATACCCCCAAAGAGTTTGAGCATTCTCTGTTAAAAAACAAATTCTCCAAACCCTTTTTAGGCTGACTGAACTCTTTTTATAAATTAGCCAAGATCTCAAACTTTTTCAACATAACTTGCCCTAGCACAAAACATGAAACTTATAAGGGACACCTTAAAATAAGACCTCACCAAAAATCAGAGCCATATCCCTTGAATTGATTCCTCAAAATCGTGGCCAACAGAGGCCTAAATTTTGTACTTTTCTTTATAAAGTGCTCAATGATTTTCCCTAAATTAAATCAAATGACCTTTTTTTCCTAGGATCTAACCTTAGTACAGAACATGAAAGTTGTAGGAAATATTTTTATCTAATTGGTGTTCAAAATTTAAAAATTAAATCCATGTCTATGTACTTCAAAATACTGACGTAACTTTAAAACTAGCAATCGAACAATTACCTAAAATTGGATAAGTGTACTAATGGTGTGTAACTTATGGGACTTGAGTGTGTGAACCTTATATGAACTTTATGAGTAATTAATGTATGAAAATGATGATTTTGATGAAATGAACTCATGTCGATGGTTCGATTCTATGCTGTATAAATTGTGGTTATACTTTGCATGCTTGTACTTGATGCCTTAGCAAATTGTACCATGTGTCATATCATATTTATATGTCATGTTATAATTAATTGTACACGAGAAGTATATTGCACATCATGAGAAATTCTACATTGCATCTTGGGTTTATCAGAGTCCTTTTCGTATCTACTGTTATGGGTGGGTTGTGTTAAAATTATTCTTTTCTCGGCTCCTAGTCTTGGGCGTCCCTGGTAGCCATTTTTTATAACTATTTTGGAACACATTCCCTCTAAGCACTCTGGGTGTGTCCCTGGTGTTCTAAAAGAAAGATTTGTTATTTGTGAATACTGTTGGGCATCACGGGTTCATCACTAGTAATTTACTTTTGGTAATTTAGACTTTGGGTTGATACTAAGCGAGCATCCTAATTTTAATGTGGGTAACCCCACAAAGTCCCATCACGACAATGACAATAAGTCCTTGAGGTGGCAATAACATAAAGTCCCATTATGGCAACGGTAATAAGTCCCTGAGGTGACAATAACATAAAGTCCCATCACGGCAACGACAATAAGTCCCTGAGGAGGCAATAACATAAAGTCCCGTCATGCAATGACAATAAGTCCCTGAGGTGGCAATAACATAAAGTCTCATCACGACAATGACAATAAGTCCCTGAGGTAGCAATAACATAAAGTCGTATCATTGCAATGGCAATAAGTCCCTGATGTAGCAATAATATAAAGTCCCATCATAGAAATGACAATAAGTCCTTGAGGCGGCAATAACAACAAGTTCCATGACGGCGATGACAATAAGTTCTTGAGGCGGCAATGACAACAAGCCCCATCACAGCGATGACAATAAGTCCCAGAGGCGGCAATAATGATAATAAGTCCATACAAGTAATAAAAATAAGTCCTAAAGTGGAACTCCTAATTTTATTTCTGGATACAAGTCGGGTTGGGCATTTGCATTGCATTTATCTGCATCACACACTTGCATAATTGTTCTTATATATGCTTACCCTGTTGAAAAAGTTAAATTATTTGTCTTTTTGGCCTTAAATTGTATTTGGTATTATACGATATGTATTATAGGATATTTTGTTGTGAGTTTGTTAGACGGTTTCAAAAATTTACTTTTGGGTTTCGGTTCATGTCTTCGTGCCACAGGTAAAGAAGAATTCTTCGAGGAAGCTGCACCCGTAGGGGAAGAAGGTTTCGAGGAGTAGGGTGAGTGGCAGAAGCCAGCTGATCCCGGCAACGCCAATTGAAGAAATTGAAGACCACCCTTTTTGTTCTTTTTGTTCAGTTTCCACTGGCATATTGTAATTTTTGTTAAATTTTCTAGTGAAACTGTAATTCTTATGTACTTATGAACAGTTCAGAACCCTTTATGATGTAATATTTATGATATTTAAATGTCAATAAATGGCTAAAATATTCCCCTTATCTATACTTATGTATGTCCTGACGTGCCCGGAGGACGGGGCGTCACAGAGCAAGTCACATCAAGGGGCTTGAAGGGCACCAGGTGAAGAGGCAGAAATTAGAGGGATCGAGTTCTTATCCCATGGGATCTCAGCCTTAACAACGGTCAGCACCCGCACCATCTATGGGCTTATCTAGGCATTCTGAACGCTGGGAGATGGTATGCTACACGTGCAAGCAACCAGGACACCGCGTTAGGAACTGTGCACAAAGAGGACAACAACAGCACCAGAGTTAGGCTTAGGGGAGGACCCCGTTTTCATGTTTCTAGTGTGGCCAGATAGGTCACTTACGATGAGATTGCCCATAGGGAGGGAGTGTTCAGGGTGCTACTGGAGCACATTAAGTACAGGTATCGTAGGGGCAACAGGGATATAGCTAGTCACAGTAGCATTTAGGGGTACAATCAGTGAGGACAACAGGAGGTGCTACCTCAGCTCAGTTAGTGAGGCAGCCGAGAGCCAGGGGCCGTAGTGGACAGAACTAGGGGAACTAAGGGTGAGTGTATGCTCTCATGGAGCCTCGTACGTTAGTGGTACCTGTCATGCTGAACCCCGCAGCCAGTCCTTCAATCATACGAGGTACCTTCTTAGTGTACCACTCATGGGCCAGTGGTCTCGTTGACACCGAAGCATCGCATTCTTTCATCTCATCCACATTCGCATCTACATTAAGGTTCAAGGTAGACGTGTTGAGCAGTGCCTTATGTGTTGAAACACCAATGGGTGAGACTATCGTGTTGAGACGCGTCTGTAGAGCTTGCGAGATGGAGATTGTCAACCACCGCTTGGTATTTGATTTCATCGTGCTCGATTTAACCTCGTTCGATATCTTCCTAGGGATGGATTGGTTGACCACCTTTCACGCCTTCATTGATTTTAACTGGTGACGAGTGTTTGTTTACATGCCAAAAGGAGATTCCTTTTAATTTGTGGGTGATCGGGACAACGATTTAGCACCTAGATCTCTTAGATCGCAAAGTCGTAACAGCTTTAGCCTCCTTTTCTCGGCCTTGTCGATGACTGAGATTGATCTTACTTGGGGAGAGCTTCCTCCCGTTGTATGTGAGTTTCTAGATGTGTTTCCATGTGACTTGTTTGAGCTTCTGCTACGGCGGGAAGTTGAGTTTTCCATAGACCTCATTCCGGGGACCGCCCCCATTTTTATGCCTTCATATCATTTTGCACTAGCTGAGTTGATAGGGTTGAAGGTGCTGGTCCAGGAGTTGTTGGACAAGGGGTTCATCCGCCTTAGTGTGTCTCCTTGAGGAGCTCTGGCATTATTTGCAAAGAAGAAGGTGGGCCATTGCGTCTTTGTATAGATTATAGTAAGTTGAACCATGTAGCCATTAAAAACAAGTACCCTATGCCTCGTATCGACGACTTGTTTGACCAATTGAAAGGTTCGTGTTGTTTCTCGAAAATCGACTTGAGATCGGGTTATCACCAGCTACGGGTCAAGGAGGAAGATATTCCAAAGATGGCCTTTCATACCCGTTATGAACATTTTAAGTTTCTAGTCATGCCTTTTGGACTGATTAATGCACTAATGGTGTTCATAGACCTTATGAATCGCATCTTTCACGCTTACCTTGATCAATTCGTGGTGGTGCTCGTGGACGACATCTTGATTTACTCATCATCGGAAGAGGAGCACGAGGAGCATCTTTGAATTGCCTTACAGTTGTTGCGGGAACATCGATTATATGTCAAGTACAACAAGTGTGAAATTTGATTGCCGGAGGTAAAGTATTCGGACATGTAGTTTTAGGAGATAGAGTGGCAGTGGATTTATCCAAGATTGAAGCTGTGATGGAGTGGGAAAGACAAAAAAATGTGTTCGAAATTCGGAGCTTCTTGGGGTTGGCAGGTTACTACCGTTGGTTTGTAAAAGACTTCTCTAGACTTGCAGCGCTTATGAGACGCCTTACACGGAAGGGAATCAAGTTCGCGTGGAACGACAGTTGTGAGCTCGCCTTCCAGACATTAAAGGCAAGGTTGACCAGTGCGCCTGTCACGCCCCAAACTCCAGGCCACGTCAAACACCCATAGACAACCAAATAGACATAAAGGCAACACCCAACCGGATGTTTTACTCTCAAGAATAAAGCATACAAGCATTAAATATATATCGCCTTCAGGCTTACAACACATGGTTCTAACGCCGCTAATATGTAAACATACATGGTCCAAAAAGAACAAAAAGGAAGATTAAAAATCTTCTACCCCTCCGGCACCTCCAAGTCAACCTGCGTGACCGGTACCTGAAAAACATTTCAAATCCCACACCATGAGCCAGAGCTCAGCAGAAACTAGACAAACATGAAATAGAAGCTAAACATGCTAGCAAATGTAATATGTATGTTACGACTCACCTGAGCCTCAAAACAAGTTTAAAAATAGTTTTACATCACGACTCACAAGAGCCTTGAAAACTGTTTGAAAACTATTTTATATGCTACAATGCTTCACATGCAAAGATCGACTCTTACAAGTCTTGACTCTCATGAGCCCTCATTCAACCCATATATATATACATCGACTCACACGAGCCTCAAAAGAAAACATGTATATGTATGCAGCACATGTATACATATGTATATCGACTCTTGTAAGTCCCAACAACAATACTACGATATCACAATGATATACACCCAACACAAGGATTTTCTCAGACTTTTACCAAAGGACCACAATCCCACCTACTACACTGTTAACCGGAGTGAACCCACGCAACACATGCAACTCACGTAACACATGCAACCCATACAACGCACCACGTGCAACACACGCAACATATGCTTCTTCAGAACCACTTGTCCGTCCTTTAGATACCCGCACACAGATACATTGTTAAGACCACCTTTCCGTCCCTCTGATTCCCACGCACACACATATGCGTTGTTAACCAGAGTTAACATATATCGGACCACTTTCCTGTTCATCGGACCACTTTTTCGTCCATAGCACTATACACACATACGCTTCAATAAAACTAGAGTTTTAGATACAGCAAGACCTCATATCTGTCCTACAACATGCATGAATAAAACTAGAGTTTTAAATACACAAAGCCACACATATACACTACGTTTCACATAACGACATCACTCACCACATAACCCACCACGACATCATATGCCACACAGCCAACACAACATCACATGCCTCACAACCCAACGTCCACTCACCCGAACAACCCGTCCTCTCACCCGAAAAACCAACAACCTACAAAACAAAACCTAACCCGAAGGCCAACACCAAACCTCCCACAACACGATTTTCACAAAACCTCAGCTTTTCCCAAAGATCCCCTTTTTAGAAAAAGAACTTTGTACCCAACACGTCCCGCACGCAACCATGCACTAACACCTCGTTTCCCAAACCACGTCGTCCCCGAGAATCAACAACAAAAGGAATAAACCATCACGGCCCCACCACGACCAACCAAAATAAGAAATGGCCAACACCCCTCTTCATGTGTTCAGTCGACCGAACCCCATAATCCAACCGACCGAAATGCCACTAGAAGAGAGCCAGTCGATTGAACCCCATAATTCAATCGATTGAAAAGCCACCACGCGACCATCAAAAGAACAAAATGCCCCCAACAAGACATCAGTTGACTGGACACCCCCACCTAGTCGACCAAAAAGAGCATGCTAAACAACGGCTAACTACCTCAAAGACATGGGACCTACCAACTCGCCCCAACCTCACATCCTCACCAACCGGTGTCTTTATACCCGACACACAACCCACGGAGTCCATCACTAACTCCTAAACAGATAAAATGAAGCAACACAAAGCTCCCGTGTCAATAAGAACACTAGCCCAAAGTCCACATACTCAGAAAGTACCTCCGTTTACTGAGGAAATGGCTGCATCATCAAGCATAATCGGTGCCTTGGAAGAACTGGGAGCTGCAAGGACATACGCTTGGCCCTGTGTCATCCTGGCCTGTCCAACATAACTTGGGACTATCGGCTATTGTACAAACTGAACTGAAGCACCCCGATCTGTCACCCTAGAAGTCTGTACCGTTGACTACTGATAACCTCGTCGGTTATACACTGACGAGATGACTAGTGCACCTGCTGTTCTCGGCACATTGCCTCCCTCAGGACAGTTCCTGTAAATATGTCCTAACTGACCACACCCAAAATAAACTGGCGGCTCCCTCTGCATCAACTGAACTGGCACCGAACTCTGAGACTACTTCGGCTGTGGGCAATTTTCCACATGATACCTGAACTGCCTGCACCGATAACAGATCAACTCCCTCTGCTCTGGCCTCCCAAATGAAGCCACCGATGGTACTGGTGCAGAAAACTATTGTCGTTACCCAGATGGATTAAAACTAGGGCCAGAGGACTTTTGCCTCTTGCTAGAATGCCCTCCTGACTAAGCCTCCATCCTACCCTACGGTGACCCGATCTCCCTAGAACCCCGAGTCTCGCTCAAGGTATTCTCGATCCTCGCTACCGACTCCACTAGCTTTGTGAAAACACGCTACCCCATCCATGTCACTCGCTCTCTAATCGTAAGCCTCAAGCCATGCTAAACCTCCTCGACCATAGCTCGTATTGAATGATGCTCATCGCCCCGTGGGTGAGAGCGTAAAAATCCTCTCTGTACAAGTCCATTGAAGAAGCTGGAAAGTATTTCTCCAGAAAAACTCATGGAAAAGTTGCCTATGTGCCATTCACAGTATTCTGGGCCTATTTCCACCACTCGTGAGCCTTCCCTCTCAACTGGAATGTAGTAAAAGGAACTCGCAATCGTCCTCTACTATCTATAGTGTATCAAGGATCTGGGTCAGTAGCTCCAACCACTCTGTAGCCACTGTAGGGTCAGGATTCCCAACAAAGGTAGGAGGGTCAAGACGCCTGAACTCCCGCATCACCACTGTCGCCTTCAACTCGGGTTCTCTCTCTCTCCCCCTAGAGGTCTCAACCAGCTGGCTAATGTAGGCAACCAGCTCATGCAGTAACTCTACCGCATCAATAGGTCCTTGGGGAGCATTTGCATCCCCAGCATCAGGGAAAAGCACATCCCCTTGGCCAAAATCACGGCCATGGCCTCGACCACGACCTCGTCCTCTCCTCGCAGTCATCACGTCTATATGAAAGGAAAACATAACATAAAATGTAGTACATCGCATAAACATAAACGCTAACCACATAAGCATGCTAGCACGTAGCCATATAAGTTCATGCTAAATAAACCCCACGTATTGAGGAGATATGACAAGAGTGGCGCGTCAATCTGGATAACCTGCTTAGATTCCTTGCCTAAAAACACATCGGCCAAATGCATTTCTAACTCGGCTTCTGAGTTTGTTAAACCAAACGCCCGAAGGTAGGACAGATCAATCCTAAGGTTCAACCCCCAGGCTCACATATACACAACATTCACATATTCGTAAAGCTATCATGCTTATGCTATCAAAACATCTAAACACAAGCAATCAAGCACACGCAATCAACCTCACCAGGTGATGCACCCTCTTTCCATAGCTCTTAGGTATTCGAACCTAGAGCTCTGATACCAAGTTGTCACGTCCCAAACTCTAAACCACGTGAAACAGCCATAAATAACCAAACAGACAGAAAGGTAACACCCAACCCGATGTTTTACTCTCAAGAATAAAGCATACAAGTATTAAATATATATCACCCTCAGGCTTATAGTACACGGTTTCAACACGGCTAACATGTAAACATACATGGTCCAAATAGAACAAAAAAGAAGATTACAAATCTTCCGTCCCTCCAACACCTCTGAATCAACCTGCGTGATCGGTACCTGAAAAATATTTCAAATCCCACATCATGAGCTAGAGCTCAACAAAAACTAGATAAACATGTAAGAGAAGCTAAACATGCTGGCAAATGTAATATATATGTTACGACTCACCTGAGCCTCAAAACAAGTTTAAAAACAATTTTATATGCTACAATGCTTCGCATACAAAGATCGACTCCTACAAGCCTTGACTCTCACGAGCCCACATGCAACCCAGATATATATACATCGACTCGCACAAGCCTCAAAAGAAAATAGGTATATGTATGCAGCATAGGTATACATACGTATATCAACTCTCACAAGTCCCAACAACAATACTACGATCTCACGATGATACACACCCAACACAAGGATTTTCTTAGACTTTCACCAAAGGACCACAGTCCCACCTACTACACTGTTAACCGGAGTTAACTCATGCAACACATGCAACTCACGTGACACATGTAACCCATACAATGCACCACATGCAACACATGCGTCTTCAGAACCACTTGTAAATCCTTCTGATACCCATACATAGATGCATCGTTAGGACCACCTTTTCATCCCTCCAATTACCACACACACACACACATGCATTGTTAACCAGAGTTAACATATATCGGATCACTTTTCCGTCCATCGTTAACCAGAGGTAAAGTTCATCAAACCACTTTTTCGTCTATATCACATCGAACCACTTTTTCGTCCACAGACCACTTTTTGGTCCATAACATTATACACACACACGCATCAATAAAACTAGAGTTTTAGATACAGCAAGACCTCATATCCATCCTACAACATGCATGAATAAAACTAGAATTTTAAATGCACAAAGTCACATATAAACACTACATTTCACAAAATGGTATCACTCACCACATAACCCACCATGACATCACATGCCTTGCAACCCGATGTCCACTAACCCGGACAACCTGTCCTCTCACCCAAACGACCAACTTTCTACAAAATAAAACCAAACCCAAAGGCTAACACCAAACCTCCCACAACACAATTTTCACAAAACCCCAGCTTTTCCCAAAGACCCCCTTTTTTTAGAAAAGGAACTTCGGACGCAACACGTCCCGCACCCAACCATGCACTAACACCTCGTTTCCCAAACCACGTCGACCCCGAGAATCGACAATAAAAGGAACAAACCACCACGGCCCCATCAAGGCCCCACCATGACCAACCAAAATAAGAAACGGCCAACACCCCTCTTCATGTGTTCAGTCGACAAAACCCCATAATCCAATCGACCGAAATGCTACTAGAGGAGAGATAGTCGATTGAATTCCATAATTCAATCGACTGAAAAGCCACCACGCGACCATCAAAATAACAAAATGCCCCCAATAGGACATCAGTTGATGGGACACCCCTACCCAGTTGACCAGAAAGGGCTACTCGAATTTCAAATTTTTTTTTCCAAAACACAGGTCAGTCGACTGAACTCCCCAATCTAGTTGACTGAACTCCCTTACTATGGATCTAGTCTACTGAACAACCCTGTTCAGTCGACTGACCTACGGCAAAAATCAATTCTAAGCAACGGGAACCACCATCTCAACCCCAAATTGAAGCATTCAAACTCCCTTTCAACACCCTCGGACATACACAAGCCCAAAACCACCACAAACATCAAAAAAGAACACTTTAAAACCCCGTTCCATCCAACCGAAATCATCCAAAAATAGTTTTGAACAAAAACCCAATTTTTGAAATATAAATCGATCTTTCATGCATTTTTAACCGGTGAAAACATATACCATTACACGTAGCACTCTTGTAAGATATGAGAGTCTAGGATCCTACCTCATTGAGTCAAAAACTTGATGTCTCGAACCACGTGAAAAAATAAACTTTGTTAGAATGAAATTGCGGTTGGATGAAAGCGTAGCCCACCACGACGATACTAATGATCTGTTGCTTGATCGTCGAAAATCGAGTCCCAGGCCCCTAAGGATTTAGAGAGAAGGCAAAGCTTTCTAGGTTTTAAAAAGGTAGAGAGATGAAATATCTTTAAAAAAATATCTAAAGACAGATATTTATAGGCTCGCAAAAATATCTTTTTTTAAATTCGCACCACAATGCCCAACGACCATGGGAACCAACCCCACATGCATATCTAAGCCCGATCATGCACAAAACGCATATAAATATGCTGAGATAAAAATAGAAAATAACGCGTCAAAAAACACCAAAAAAGAAAACATGTTAAGGTCTCACAGCGCCTATTCTAATTGTACCAGAGAAAGGGCTCAGCTATGCCGTTTATTGTGATGCGTCGCACGAAGGGTAGGGTTGCATGCTAATGCAACTGATTAAAGTGGTGGCCTATGGATCAAGACAGTTGAAGGTTCATGAAAAGAACTACCCTACACATGATTTAGAGCTGGTGGCAGTGGTTTTTGCTTTAAAGACCTGAAGACACTACCTGTATGGAAAATGATTCGAAGTGTTCTCGGACCATAAGAGTTTGAAGTACTTGTTTTTGCAAGAGGATCTGAACTTGCGCTAGAGGAGATGGATGGAGTTCTTGAGAGATTATAATTTCAATCTACAGTATCTTCCGGGTAAGGCTAATGTGGTGGCCGACACCGTTAGTCAGAAGTCTTTGAGCACGTTAGTTCGCGTGGCCATTAGGGAGTGGAATATGCTCAGGGAGGTCAGAGAGTATGACTTTCGTTTGAAAAAGTCTGGTGAGAGTGTTACCTTGTTCACTACATTGTTGAGGCACAACGATCGGATGCGGAGAGTTTAATATTTTGAGAGCGAGTCTTGAGTGGTAGGGATGCCAAGAAGTGGGCTATCCACTCCGATTAGAGTTTGAGATTTGCGAGGAGAATCTTTGTGCTAGAAGCGTGTCGGGAAGATGTGCTTCGTGAGTTTTATCACTCATGCTTAACGGTTTATTCGGGTGGCACCAAAATGTATCATGACGTACATAAGAAGTTTTAGTGGAGGGGTATGAAGAAAGACGTTGGACTTTTCGTCTCGCATTGTCTCACTTATCAATAAGTGAAGGCCGAGCATCAGAAACCAGTGGGTCAGTTATAACCGTTGCCAGTGTTAGAGTGAAAATAGGAGAACATCACCTTGGATTTCGTTTTAGGCCTTTCGAGGTCGCCGAGGGGGCATGATGACGTGTGAGTTGTGGAGGATAGATTGACCAAGTCGGCACATTTCCTACCTATTCACATAACAGATTCAGTTGATAGGCTTAGCAAGTTCTATATGAGTTAAATTGTTAAACTCCACAGAGTGCTAGTTTCTATCATTTTCGACTGAGATCCTTGATTCACGTCACATTTTTAGCAGAGTTTACAGTCAGCTATGGGGATAAGCCTATTTCTTAGTGCAGCTTTTCATCCCCAGACAGATGGTCAGTTGGAGCGCACCATTCAGATACTCGAGGATATGCTATGAGCGTGTGTTCTAAATTTTTGTGGCTCATAGGTGGACCATTTGCCATCGGTAGAGTTTTCCTACAATAACAGTTATCAGTCAAGCATTGAGATGGCGTCTTATGAGGCACTGTATGGTAGACCTTGCAGGTCACCCGTTAGCTAGATCGACGTTGGTGAGACAATTGTGTTAGGGCCCGAGCTTGTGCGAGAAACCACAGAAAAGATCATTGTGATCCGTAAGTGTTTAATGACAGCCAAAAACTGTCAAAAGAGTTATATAGATAAGAAGAGGAGGCCATTAGCATTCGAGGTCGGAGACCACGTGTTCTTGAAGGTCTCACCACGAAAGGGTTTAATGAGATTAGGTAATAGTGGGAAGTTATTGCCGCATTTCATCTGGCTGTTTGAGATCCTTAATAGGATTGGAGTGGTGGCCTATCGCCTAGCCTTGCCACCACAGCTAGCCTCCGTACACAACATTTTTCACGTATTTATGTTGCATAAGTATGAGCCGGACCCATCCCATATTTTGGATTGGACGGAGTTAACGGTAGAGGATGATGTTACCTACGAGGAGAGACCGGTGAGAATCCTTGACACCAAAGAACAAATCTTACGAGGGAGAGCCATTCAGTATGTGAAGGTGTTATGGCTTCATCACGTCATTGAAGAAGCCATGTGGGAGCGAGAATTAAAAGTTCGTAGAAACTATCCCGAGTTGTTTAGTTCTTGATGCATGTGTGATTTTGGGGATGAAATCTCCTAAGTGAGGGAGGTTGTAGGGACCCGGTCCATTGTTATGTCCTAGTGTTAATGAAAACGAGTATGTTATGATCGGTGAGAACGATTATATGTTTAAATCTTGCATAAGAATTAAAACCTTAGCTTGTAGATGTTCGCTAACGGTGGTTAGATGCTGGGTAATGCATGAGAACGTTGTTGTAAGGTGTGTGGCATATGTTTGATTCAATTTTAGCACTTTCGATTTAGATTTTCTACCCAATTTTGACCGCTTCAGCAGAGGGTATACTGCTCGAGAAAACCGGTAGCTGAGAGTTTCTAGGCTTAGGGACCGCCCGAGCAGTGAGAAGTCCGCTCGAGCAGACAGTCGGCGTACAGGTTATAAGTTACGGGTTTTAACCTTTTTGCCTTCATTCTTTTCTTTCCTCTCTCTCTAGAACAAAAGTGAGAGCTAGGGCTTGGGTTTGGAGGGTTGTTTGGAGCTTTTTAGCTTCTCTTAGTGAGATCTCTCGCATCCATCTTAGTTATTTGCCCGTTAGAGGCTCAAGCTAGACGTTGGAGGCTCTATTCTCACCTTTCAGTTGGAGATCCTCATGGTTAGAACTTATTTGGGCCTTTTTCTTGTGGATCTAGCATCTCAAAGATAGAATCTATAACTATCCTTGAATATCTATATAATGTGTGTTGTATCTTTGATTTTATAAACATAAAGGCATGAAAATAGTGTTTCCGAAGCCCAAGATTAGCGTTTGATGTTAATTAATGTTGAATCTCAGATCTATCGATGATTTAACATGATTCTATCTTCACGTTGTTGTTGAATACGGGTGGACTCGAAAAATGATGGGCTAGGGTTTGAATTTGAGTTTAAACCATGAAAATTAGAGATTTTGCAGTTAGGGGACCCACATATTGAAATTGATGTGATTATTAGTTATTTTGAGGGTTGTGATATCCTATTGTATTTTACATCTCATGAGTTGTGTGGCACATGACAATGTCGAGTGTGAAAATTTAGGGTTTTTAATGTAAAATTGGAAAATGCATGAAGTGATATGGGTTAGGCGAGAGGAATTTGGTTGACGGTTGGACTCATTTTGGTTGTTAATGAAATGAAACAATTGAATAATTGAAGTACCGTGTGATAAAATTAAATGATTAAGTTTTGGCACAAGTTGCTCTTCGGCGAAAGATGAAAAACTTGCGCAATATAAGGTAGGCCCTTCTTCTGAGTTATTTCCCTTAAAAGCGTGCTCTTAGGTAGCCCACCCATCGATATTTTTGAGAAAAATTGAGAATGTGTGCTCTCCGTGTCGGGCTATAGATAAGGTATTTATTTCTCGGATCTCACGTGGTCCAGTGGCAATAAATATGCCTGAGTCTATAGGCGTCGTCCGGCTTTGGTACTTGAACAAATTGATGAATAAATTGGGTTGGTAAAACCTTAATTGGAAAAAATAATAGGAAACGAAAATGCGTTGAGTTGATTGAAAATGATAAGAGGATTGGTTACAATGGTTAATTTAACTTTAACTATAGGTATTGAATAATAACACTTTTGTTGAAAACTTGGTTACGTATTGGGGATTTGACTTGGGACAAATGATATTGGTTCTGGATAAACCTATGTGTGCATCTCGCATAACCATCTTCACATGTCATGCATATGTTCATTAATAGTCTTTTTCCTACGAGTTTCGGCTCATGTTCTTTAACAACATTTTAGATGATAGCGGGAAGAAAGTTTTGGAGTAAGACGGTTGGTCAATGACCTCTACTGAGTAGTTGGTAGGATTACACCCTCATACGTATTATCTTATGAGAAATGAAATTGTAAAGATGTAATTCTTGTTTTCTATTGGAGTACTTGGATTATTGTAAGTTGGGTTAGAACGCTCGTGTTGTAAGGCCTTAAGGTCGCATATTCATGTTATGTATGCATGTGAGGATGTTCGTTGTTTGTTGGGTTAAAAGCCTTAACGTTTTAAAGATGTGTTTTGATATTTAGGTTTGATTTTGGGTTCATGGGTAGAAAGATCGTTGTTTTATTCTCAAATGTATGTTTTACATCTTGAATTTGCCTATTCAAAATCATGTTCAAAGGAGAAGAAAAAGTGGCAATTTTTCCAACTCTTAGAAAATTTAAATGTCTTTGGATAGTGAACTCTTGGGTGCCCCACCGCTCGAGCGGAACGGTGAGGATTCCACTCGAGCGGACTCCGCTGGGTGGGCTTTTATTGAAAATTATTATAGTACGGGTTTTCTCCTTAAATGTTTTTGGGCTACCTTTTGGGATGTGAGTTGGCTGTTTTCAAGGGATTGTTTATAAAAAGAAACGGTCACCTTTATGAGAGTAATTTTCTAACTTTTCTCAGGTTTTATTATTTTGAAATCAAGGTGTTACACTCCCTCTCCCTATGTAGCGCCCTTGACCCGTTTTAATAATATAAACCAAATATAATTTGGAACCAACCCAATGTGATAATCCTTCTTTCAGAAACTATGTCATTGAATAACCCATTTGAGCCTCAAGACCGATTGTGAGAAACTTAATTCATAACAATTTTCAACATTGTAATCCAGCGGAGACTGCTCGAGCGAACACCCAACCGCTCGAGCGGTGACACACCCAAGAGTTTTGCTTAAAAACTGCGAAAAACACTTATATCCTTGGAAACTTGATTTAAAAGATTGATTTTCCTAATCCTGTTTTGAGAGGATAAAACCCAAGGAGGAAAATACGTAACTGAAAACAAAATTTCATTCATTAGAAACCAATCATTCCTTGGAAGATCAAAACACCAGCTCAATCCAAGTAATAACGCCCTTACATGCATGCATCATATGAATGTGTGACCCTAAGGTCGTACAACAGTAGTTTGGTTCAAA
Organism: Heliamphora pulchella; assembly: GCA_032270985.1. Lineage (NCBI taxonomy): Eukaryota > Viridiplantae > Streptophyta > Magnoliopsida > Ericales > Sarraceniaceae > Heliamphora > Heliamphora pulchella. The sequence continues at coordinate 44,193 of JAULJZ010199715.1, forward strand.
ATTACATTAATCCAACCATTAGAAGATTACATTTGTGCATTTTCATTTCTCAAAAAAATTAACCATACAAAGAGACAATGTAATCCTATTAACTTTTCCCCAAAAAGCAATCGACCACTAATCTTACTCCATGGCCCTTTTTTCGCCGTCACCTGAAATGTTGTTAAACAACATGAGCCGAAACTCGTAGGAACAAGACTAAAATTGAATACATGCATGATATGCGAGGATGGTTATATAAGACGTACAAATAAACTTAATCACTTTATAGTATTTGTTCTGAAATGAGTTTTCCTTGCATAACCAGGTTACATAAAGAAAGATTGCTACTCCATGTTTTTGTTTCACTCCATGTTTTTGGTTCATACTCATAGGATTATTCATCGTTTACTATTAATTCATCAATCTTTCTATTCTTAATTAACCCAAACCATTTCGTCATCATGTCGTGTTGCCAAATAGAGGTGTCTCAGACTCAAGTTCATCACTACTCACACACACTTTCACATGCTTTACCAACTCATTTTGTGTTTCATCAATTCATAGCTCAAATTTTAGGCACCGGCATCGGACGAGCGTGTAGACCCATGTAGCATTTTTCTCAATCTAGCCACACGGGCCCCGTGAGGTAACGGTACGTTCTATACCCCGACACGACTAACGTCTATTCTCGATTACCAGCCAGTGGGCAGAGAATCCAACTACGTTCTTTCCCAGTCATCAGTCGGCGGGCAAAGAACCCGAATTTGTCCTTTCCCGGTTGCTAGCCAGTGGACAGAGAACCCAATCTGTGCAGTTTTCTGGACTTTCACCGAGTAGCAACTCGTGCCCAACCTTAAATAATTCAGAAACCGGTCCCTTTTAACATATCATAACACAACACACGCACACGTGAGTCCAACCCAAATGGTTCCTCTCACCAACTCATTTCACTACACAATTTCATCATCCACATTTCCATTATTCTCAGCTCAAAATCGAATTAATCATCATGTGACTTCAAATTCACAAATTCATTGACTTTATTTAACACTTGACTTGATATTAATATACATTACATGGATTCATGGAATTAAATCACGATAGGAAATAATAACCTTCAATTTAACCATTAATCATATTAATTTCATCATACAACACCTTCAAACCCAAAAGCCCCAATATTCATGGTTTAACCCCAAAATACAAACCCTAATTTCTTATTTCTCACCCCAAATCACAAGATAAAACAATGTCAAGATAGAAAATGCTAAATCCTCCATAAATCCAAGATTCAACCCTCATTATTCCCAATCTCAAACTTAGGGTTTCGAAAACCACAAATTTTAGATCTTCATGTTCATAAATGAGAAAATGCGACAAATATCACTTAAATATTCAAAGAAGGTCTTGGATCCTACCTTTTAACGCTAGATTCGTAAGAAAAAGCCTCGGACGAGCTCCAATCACGAAGATCATTGACCACGTGGTGAGAATATTGCCTCCAAAGCCAAGATCGGTTCTCCAACAGACAAGCCACCGAAAGGGAGGCAAAGAAACTCACTCTAAGAAGATAAACAAGCCTCTAGTGCCTCCCAAACTCAACCCTAATGTTCATCCTTGCTTTAGAGAGAGAGACATAAGAGGAATGAAGGAAAAGAAAGCCTATGTTGCTTTTTAAAACATCAGCATCGCTACAGTCCGCTCGAGTGGACCTCCACCACTCGAGCGGTCCGATACCCAAAAACTCTCTGCCACCTCACCGCTCGAGCGGTGACCCTACCGCTTGAGCGGTCAACCCAGGACTGAAATTCTCATTTACTAAGGCTAAAATTAAATCATACACGCGCAACATGTCATCCGGCTACACATTTTTTTGCAAAATTCCACCTTTAATCATCATAAACGAACACATACAAGCTCAAGACTAAATTTTACACGTGATTCTCACTCCCCAAACAACTCCACAAAACATAGTAAACATGCTTTTATTAAAATTTGAAATTAGAAAAGGTCCGGATCACTACACCCTGTCTCTCTTAACGACCCATTTTCTGGAATGACGTCCGTGATCGGTCAGTGAGTCAAACTCACTAAAGGCCTCTAATTTCCTCCCAAACCTTGTTTTATAAATTGACAACCTTTTTAAAAGGAATTCATTGAAAATTCAATATGATTTTAATTATATAATTTGTTAGCAAAATTTAATTTATTTGTTGAAAAGAAAATGAATTTTTTTCTTCTTTAACAAATCCATTCCAAACTCCCAATGATCTTACTTTAAAAATTTACCAGAGCGCACTAACAGTTGCATTCAAACATTATTCACATTATAACATACGGCCATGTGCTAATTACATAAATTTGATAATAAAGACAAAAAAAATATTATTCTTCAGTTATCCTTCTCTTTCATCCATTCATTCATCACTTGAGTCTATAATATCAACATCCATTAGCAATGCTATCTGAATTATTACCAGTTTAGCAATTTTAGAATGATATCATTTAATGGTTCAACCAACAATTAATTGTAGAGAGCGACCCTACGAAACAAAGTGGAGATGATCATTTCATAGTCTCCTAGTCGTGACTCACCGCCCCTATTACACCACCTCTCTAGTATATTTTATCGTCTCCCAATGGCTGGGATGCCGTTTAAACTACTATTCTCATTCTTTACAATATCACAATTTCACAACCATTCAGCAATCTCGTTATCCATTGATCATATCAATGTCACATGGATCATTATAAAATAATAATTTAGAACTTCAACTAACTCAGATATCGAGTGACTCACCGACTTAGCCGAGTTTAGTGATTTGCAGCGAATTCAAAATGTTCAGGCATTTCAAATTCTAAACAAAACACAAGGAAACAACTTTTAACAAGAATTTATTATCTAAGAATTCATTTCCATAATTAATAAAATAATGTAATTTAAGTTTCTAATATAGATTATTTTTTTGTAAAATAAATTCCTTTTAAAGTTAAATTATTATTTTATTTCCTTATCGAGTAAAATTTATTTATTTTAAGTTTTTAAATCAAGTTTCGAAATAATATTTCAACATTCAAAATAAATTTTTTTTTTCATATAACATAAGCCCTTTTTAAAGTTAAGTTGTTATAAGACAATTCTTCTTTTCCTATTAACTTATTTTGAATTTCTAAACAAGATTAAATATTGTTATATAAAAAACTTCTTTTAAAAGTTAAGTTTTCTATAAAATAGCTTTATTTTATTTCTAGTCTTTATAGTTTTATTTAATTTCTAATCTTTTTAAATAAAAATCATAATTTTACAAAAGAAACTTAGGTTGTAAAATAACTCCATAATGCAAAAACAAACAAAATGAACTTCAACATGTAAAAGAAGAAAATAAATCCATGCATACAAACATAACTTAAGGTAATCAAAGCATGCAGTGTCACACCCCGAACCTCGGGAACTCGTGAACCTACCCCAAACCTTCCCGCATAAAGGTCATCAACTATAAATTTCGTTCACTAAAAGTTTGAGTTCAAAACTTATTAGAAAGAAATTTTAATAAATTATTTTCTTTAAGCAACCATAATAAAAATATTATTCTCACGACATACATACGTATCGAATTCCAAACAGATACTTTGAGTTTTCAAGAGTTCACTTACAACAATAATATCATTACAATAATCCATTCAAGTTTATGTATAAACGTAACACAAAATACAAACGAAACACTAGATCTTTCTTCTAGCCTTTCCCAAAATGCATCCTATGCTCTGATATCACCCCTAATCTTCGAAATTTGAAATGATTTAGTATACGTACGTGAGTCGAAACTCGTAGGATAAAGACAAATTCAAATGTTATGCATGATTTGAGAGGTGTAATGGATGCAATCAAAGTAAAAATGCAAGTTTCATCCATTCATTCTTCGTTAACACACACACACACACACACTACACACACCAACTTATCCCATTCATTTACTTATTTGTTTTCTATCACATCAACTCGTCATTTCATTATTCTCATTTATTGAACCCTTGTTTTTTTTCAACACATTCTTTCTTCCACATAATTCGTATTTTTATCTTATTACTCAGTTTCTCACAAAATTGTATTACACCTAATGAACCGATGTTGGGTGCAGCTTATAGAAATTACTTCCTATTATTCCCAATAAGCTATACGAAACCATTGGGTAATAGATAACTCTATAACTCACCACGGCACAACACCACATTTTAGGGGCTAACTTGTGGGCATGTGGTCCCCATCTTGCGCAAGTATCTGGTATTTCATCGCGGAGCTGTGCAAGCCCAACTTAATTCACATCAATTCGTAAGGTTCATTATTCGTTAATTTCTTTTATTTTCACAATTCGGGAGTTCAATCCCACAATCGATTTCTCTCCCAATTATTTTCACATAGTATCAATTTGATTCCCATATCAAATTTTCCGTTTCATTTTCACATCAAGTTCCGTATTAGTGTTCAAGTTCTCTTTCAAGTTACATGCATCATAACTTCAATATACAATTTCTCATAACTCACATTCCTTTTATTAGTTCCACAAAACACCAACAACACAAAGTTACTTTAGTAAAGATCATGTCGTTTAAAGAAAATGGCATGCACCCATCATATGCATATAGAAAACCCATTTTACACGCCAAAACCTGCCAAAACTTATCTTAATCGACACGATTCAAAATGAAAACAATCAACAAATTCAAAACCTTTCAAATACGCCTAACAAAGTGTTTAATTAATGTAAAAGAGTAGTTCAAAAAACTAGAGTCACAATATCCAAGAGCTAAGCCTTTAAAATAAAATACCAAAAGTTTTAAAAACAACCTAGACCGATCGATCGGTGAAGAGACCGATCGATCGGTCTGTTACCTGCACAAGAGAACTGAGAGTATCAAAGGACCGCTTGATAGATCGATCGATCGGTCTATCGATCCGTCCTGCTTAAGGTTCTTTTTCAAGCTAAAAACCTGATTTTCAACATTTAGTAGATTTTCATACCTTTTAACACATTTTAGGTTACGAAATAACTTTTAAAAAGTGGAATAGTCATTTGAAAATCTCCCTCATGGCACAAGAATTTCTAGAAAAATTTTCATTTCTCAACTAAAAAGTTAGGATTTGAAGGTTGATTCATCACATTTAACTCATAATGGAATTCAAAGGTTCTTTACATTAAATGGACATTCATGTATCATATTAGAGTTCATATTTCCACAATATTAACCACAACAACTCATATTTACGATTGAGGTTCATACTTTTAATAAAGAAAAACTTAGGGTTTTCTTAGATATTCATTTAATTTTTAGAGATTCAACACAAATCATGGAATTTCACTTAAATTAGTCTAAATCCTACCTTATAGACATTCCACCATTAAGAATCAAGCCTCTAATGAGCTCCAATCCACCAAAGCTCAACATGCGCAACTACGGAGGAGCTTCCAACGAACATCCACGTTCTCCAACACTAGCTCACTCAAGAAAACAGCAATATCTCGACCCTTAAAGAACATAAAAAACCCCAAGGAGCTCCAAAAGCCAAACCCTAGATCACCCCTCAACTTTAGAGAGAGAGGAGAGAAAGAGAGAACGAGAAAATCAACCCAAAACCCATAACTTATAGCTTCTGCCCGACACAGACCAATCGATCGGTCTAAAGACCGCTTGATCGATCTCCGCGACTGCACTGTTGGTCCGATTCTGAACAAGCATATTTTCTTCATCCGAACTCTAAATAGGGTCGTTCTTGTGCTCAAATTGAAACCTCAGAAGTCTACTTTTCAATGGTGCAAACCTTATGCCAGGATTCATTTTGTACAAAACGTTATGACCAAATTAGTAATGGTATGTCACTTTCATTCACATACTTTTCACCTATTTTTGTTCGAACATTCCTTAAAACCTCATATTCTTTTCCGAACATATCTTTCACGCGTATCCAAGCTCAAAACACTCAACTAAAATATCACCAAGATCGAATTTTAATTCCTACTCCCATCAACACTTAATCATTTTAAAATAAAATTAGTATGGGTCTCACATGGAGCACAGCAGAATTCAACACCCACATAATGCAATCCGTGCACAACGCGTGCATTTTAGTGATTTTTGTCTAACTTCGGACTTGTTGTACGGGTAATTCGAACGTCGATTTTGGTCGCAGTGGGCGGCTATGTGAAGGTGGCCGTGAGGTAGTTCTATTTTAACTTACGACGGTAGGTTTTGGGGTCCGTGGTGGCGATGGGAGGAGCCCGAAGGTGGTTTGGTAAATTTTTTTTTTTTACATTTTCGTAATAAATGGTTTTGTAAGTTGGTGGTTCCTAGGTGGTTTTGGGGTGGCCGATGGTGGTTCATTATGGCACGACGGAGGTGAAAGGTGACTGAGGAGATGGCGGTTGATGACGGCCGTGGGTGGTTGAGGAGAGAGAGAGAGGTGGCGACGGTGGTGGTTCTTGGCAGTGGCGCGTACGGGGTGGCAAAGGGTTGTCCATGGTGGTTGGTGGTGGCGTTAGTGGTCTGTGGTGGCGTTGGGTGGTGGAAAGAGAGGGATCCGAGAGAGAGAGGAGGGAGGGTGGTGGTGGCTCGGGTGAGGAGAGAGATAGGGTTCACGGGAAGAGAGAAAGAGATGAGAGATATAGAGAAAGTATACCAGCAGTGGCTCTGGCAACGGTGACGGTGGCGGTGGGTCTGGCGATGGCGTGGGGGCGGTGGGATTGTGGCAGCAGCATGAGGGTGGGTCGCAACATGAGATGATGGAAGCAGCATGGGGAGATGCGTCATGCTTGCTCTCTTCTTCTTTTCCTCAACTGAGTACCTATTCTTAGAACGTGGTGCTGTGTAACTTGGGGAACCAAGGCCATGCTTATATACGTTAATTTCTCTAACTATAAATGTTATTCAACAATTATTGTAATTAACTAGATTAATAATAGTAATTAACTAGGTTAGTAAAAGTGTAAATATTTTTGTAATGGAAATAATATTTATTTTATAATTAAATAGGTTAATGATAGTATAATTATTTTTGTAATGAACAAACCCATGAATAATAGTAATTAACTAGGTTAATAATAGTGTAATTATTTTTGTAACGAAAATAATATTTATTTTATAATTAAATAAGTTAATAATAGTATAATGATTTTGTAACGAACAACCCATGAATAAACTACTAACTACGACCTATTTAAATTTGTAACAGATTCTTATTTAAAATTCTAATCAAATAATATATATATATATATATATATAATATCACATTCTTTCCACCTTTAAAAAATTTGATTTTCCAAATTTTACTCGATTTTTTGGGAGTTAATCTTCATTTATACTATGTAACGATGGCCTCCAAATTCAGTATACATATAGAGCAATTAGATTAGGGTTTTTGGCCTGAGTATTAGGTTGCCATTGTCAGAGATTATAGGGGGGTTAGGAGAGTTAAAATAAAATTAATATTATTAGGAGAGTTAGTAATGTATTAATTTATTTAAACTCACATATTCTTTGATTGACTTTCCCAAACTTTTAAGTTCTATTTGTAATACATTTTTCTTACGGGGCATTTTTTTTTTTTTTTATATTTTGATATATTTTTTTATTGTTATAAATCCTCTTTATTAAATGAATACAAAAAATAAAAATAAAAATAAAAAGACCAACATTAAAAATAGACACTACAAAGTCCCCCCCCACCCCCCCGCCCCAAAAAAAAAAAAAAAGATTTCACCTAAAGATCATCTCTTGTTATATTTTTGAAATTTTTAATTTTTTTATTAAATTTGTTACTTTTCTACAACTATCAATTCATTGCAAATCTATGAAGTTAGATTAACCACCCCAAACGAAATGTTTAACATAAAAAAAAAACTTCGGCTAAAGATCATTTCTTTTTATATTTCTAAATTTTTTAGTTTTTTTATTGAATTTGTAACTTTTCTACAACTATCAATTTATTGAAAATCCATGAAATTTTCAATGAATTGTAACTTTATATATATATATATATATATATATATAAGAGAGAGAGAGAGAGAGAGAGAACTTTCAACAATTAATTCTTGTAATTCTTGCAAGGAAGAGGAGCCTATAATTCTTGCACCGAGAGAAGGAAGAATCCCGATTGAGAGACTGTAATGGCTTTCATCTCTCGAGAATTGCTGCTCAATCTCTCGATCATCATCATTGCCGCCCTCCATCGGCCTCTGTGACTCTACATCTCGCCTACCTCCTCTCTATTTTCAACGCGCTCAATGTATTGAAAGAGAATTCACCACAATTTTCTCCTTTCTCTCTACGGGTGTGTGTAAAAATTTTAAGAAGTTAAGTAATCGCCGAATATAAAAGGACTATTTTAACTTTATGGTTATACTTTTTAGTATTTATAATTTTAGAAATTTAATATTACAATGATGAGCAAATTAGGAATACAAAAATTCGGCTAGCTTCAAGTTAATTTTAGTATTTCCTTTTTATATATATATATATATAGAGGATTAGGAAATCGGTGGCCTCCCATTCAGTGGTGTATTAGATTAGGGTTTGTGTGGCTTAGGAAAAAGAGGGAGAGCAGGCGCCGCACAACCCCCGCTCCACCACCCCCCCCCCCCCTCCTCTCTCTCGCCGACGACGCTACCCTCCACCAGCGCCGACGCACCGCCACCAGCAACCACCTCCATCCGGTGACGAAGACCGGCCACCGCCGGACTCTCTTTCTCCTCTCCCTCTCTCGGTCTCTACCTCTCTCTCTCTGTCTCTCTATCTCTCTGTCGTATCCCTCTCTCCCAGCTCCACCACCACTGTACCGATACCACCCCCGCCGCCGCACTACCAGTTGCCGGCGACGCCAGCGTCCTCCCCTTGCTCCGGCGCTTTCTCTCTCTCTCTTTCTCTCTCTCTATCTCTATATATATATATATATATATATATATATATATATATATATATCTCCTGCTGCACCCGAGCACCGCTACCACCAGCACCACCATGTTTCACTTGGACCACCACTACTGAGCACCCATTTACCCCTATGCATAAAATTGTGTCTTCTTGAAGCTGTGAGTGTGTGATGTGTTTGTGGGTTCGGTGTGCATGTGCGTGCGTGTGTTTTGTGAAGCCTGTGTGTGTATGTTTTATTTGGAAGCTATCCTGTGTGTGTGTTTCAAAGGCTCTGAGTGGTGATGCACTATGTTGGGAATTGTTTGGTTATAACTATTAAAGGTTTTTATTATCAATTGTTTAATTAAAAGGCTAAAACAAATATAAAATGTGTTTTTCATAATTTTTATGAAAAAAAGGTCTTAAACAAAATAATAAGATTTTATAAAAATATTAAATCTTGAGATTTAAAATAAAATAATTTTATTCAAAAAAAAAAAGAACTAGAGTAGGATAAGAAGATTTTGTTAAACCAAGTTTTAACATAAAATAGAATAAAAGAATTTTTGTTGTCTTAAACTTTAGTTAAAATAAGTTTTTAACTAAATTAGGTATTTTTAAATAAGTTTTAAAGTTTATGTTTTAGAATAAATATGATATTTGTTTTTTTTATAAAAGTTTCAAACTACGGGTATCATTTTAAAATTAGTATTTTATGAGGTTTTTATCTTTATTTCTTCTTTAAAACAAAGTTTAAAAAATTTAACTACAAGATTCTTTTAAAGATTATAAGTGACAAAATTATAAAGTTTCATGTAAGAAGTTGTATGCAAGTATCTCTATATGATTTTGATCTTTTATCATACATAATTATTAAACAAACTCATATCTTAAATTCTTTTATAAAGCCACCACTCTATAAAGTTTATATTTCAAGCTAATATATTTCAATAGCAAGAATAAAATGAGAGTTTGAGAGATTTATAAAATAACATATATTTTCACGAACTATGATACTATTTCTAATATTAGTATTTTGTGTTGTTTTTAGATTAGAAATTTTTAGACAAGAACTAACTGACTGAGTTTAACTTAATTGGTGAGTTCTTGAATAGATTTTTTCTTAACTTGTTTTAAACCTGTTTATGAGAGTTCAAAATGATAAACTAAGACATAAATGCCTACTATATTTTATCCGGTTAATAGATATACATGGGTTTTGCATGTAGTGATCCGTAATGTTTTTATTTTTGGTTAATTATTTTGACAAAAAAAAGGAAGAAAGAGAACAATTAAATAAGTTGGATTATATTAAGTAAATATGTGTGTGGATTATGTGGAATGTCCTAGAACCATGGAGAGAAAGAGAGAGATGGGATAAAACCCAACTTAACCCCATTATTCCCCATACCCCGACGGCTTTATGTTCCGCTTCTTCTTCTGAATTGTTCTCAATTCCACCAATGGGAGTGTTTATTTGAGGAGCTTCTAGGTGGTTCAGGAGAATAAGGGGAGCAAGATGAAAGTAAAAGGAGCCAAACCCTCAACCCATACTGGGCGGCAACTCTCAAATCGAAACCTCCTATGCCATCAGCCTCATCCTCCATCTTTCTCCTGAACCTCCTATGGCAACTCTCAAAGATGGCAACTCTCAAAGATGGCAACTAAATCCTACCTTATAGACATTCCACCATTAAGAATCAAGCTAGAAGCTCCTATGCCATCAACCGAAACCTCCTATGCCATCAACCGAATCAAGCTCCTATAACCCAACTCTCAAAGATGGCAACTCTCAAAGATGGCTTCATGCCATCAACCGAAACCTCCTATGCCATCAACCCATGCTAGGCTCAAAGAAGAGCCCAGCATTTGAATACTTGAATATGAGATGGTGACGTTGGGTATGAGAATTAAAGATAAATAGTAAGAACCAATGGGTCACACATCATTAATTTGAAATTGAGGTATTCAATTTAGTTTTATATTATAAGAAAATCATAAGAGTGGTGGGTTATAAGATAAATGAATCATGACTTATAAGAATGGATAATTAGGATTAGATAACTGATTACAAGATATATATTTGCATAATATGATTAAATGAGAATGTTAGAGAATCATAGAGGCTTCACAGCTCAATGGATTATGAATTAAGTGTCGAGCTAAAACTTACTAGGCAAATTCAGTAGATAATGGAATATGAAAAAGGTTTATGACGGTTTGTTTGAGATTTTGATATTGAATTTAAGAGTGAGAAGAACACAATGGATAAAACGTGGGAGTTGAGAATATACGTAAAAGATGCGCCATAGTTGAAATTCATTGTACCTTCACCTTGAGAACTCAATTTGTTTATATGAGATGGATCCATGATCTGTAGGGGAATAATTGTTTAGTGAATGGACTATCGAGTAAAGATGGAATTCTTGTGTTATGTTTACTTAAAGATTGTTACGTGAATTTGTGATTAGATTAAGAAATTTGAAAGAACATGAAGTTCTTGGCTTGAGTATTGTCTAATAATTGAATTAACAAATTAATTTGAATTTTACAATTTTATGACTAATGGACATTGACTGAGATTTAAATGAGCAGAAAATGATTTGATGACTTAAAAAAGTGATAATGAAGGTAAAATATTTGTTGTGTATTAGTATGATGAAGATAATTATGTGAAATGGTTTAGTAAAATGGTCGGAGCTAATTAAACTGGATGATGATATATATATGTAGTAAGAGGAAATCACGGAAATACACTTGAACTGCAGTAATGAATTCAAAACTGGACTATGAAATGGTTAATGAATGTGTTGAAGACAAGTAGTAATAATAAAAACCTGATTGATATGTTGAGGAAATGACTTGAATGATTAGAGTATTGATGATGCCAATTAATTAATTAACTTGAAATTCTTGAATTAAGTTAATATATATTTGAGACTTTACCTGTTGAGTTAAACATGGGAATCCAATGAGAAATTGATACTTGGATGAATAAGTAATAATTGTGAGACCCTGACCCTTATCTTTTAGATTGTTTATATATTTGATGTGTTTCATTCAGTACATGAATAGTATCGATGCATGGTCTATGCTTTACAGTTGTAGAACAGCATGCATAAATGTGTTATACACTTTTCGGGGTTTGGTAGAGGCTTGTTTGGACCTTAGAAACCTATTTTTGGCTTGAAAACGTCAAAAAACACATTATTCTGGGGTTCAGTCGACTGAGGGGCTCGGTTCAGTCGATTGAACTGAGATTTTTGGGTTCGATCGACTGAACTTGTTGGTTCGGTCGACTGAACAATGTTATTTTTGGTTTTCAATAAATATGGCAATGGCGGAGATTTTGAGACAAAAACATTTCTTAACAGCTAAGAAACCCCTTTTCTCTGCCTTCTCTCTAGCTTTGAGGGCTCAGGGATTGATTTTGTGTTCAATCCTTTGTGGATCCTTGCTATCGGGGCCGAGGGCTTCATATCCATCTGGTCGAATTCTCGTTCTGACGCTGTTCAGTTTTGAGACGTCGAGTTCTTGACTCTCCGATGTAAGATTCTAGACCCTACTACTGTATAAGGGTGATATATGTGATTATATGTGTTTTTACCAGGTAAAAAATACATCAAATGTGATTTTCATGTGTAAGCCTTGGTTTTGGGTAAAAATGGGGTTTTTACGCATTTTCTTGGTTGTATACATGATTCGGGTGTGTTAACATCCGTAGTTTTTAAAAGGAGGTTTGAAAACGGTAATTTGTGAAATTGGGTGAAAAACGTCTTTTTGGAGGTTTAGAGCTAACCCGTGGGGTTGAGTCTCAAATCTTAAACGTTTTGTTGAAAATGATTTTAAATCTCTATTTTGATGGATTGGATCTCTTTTATACATGTGTTGTATAAACTGTTTTTTGGGTTTTCGTAGTTGAGCTACGATGGATTTTTAAATGTTTCCATAGATGTACCGTGACAGTATGTGATTTCAGTTGGGCTTCTATTGCTCCTTGGTGGAAGTCCAAAAACGTGCGCAGAGTGGGTTCGCTACGGTCCCTCGAGTTAATCCCCGTAAACGTGGTTTGGTTATTTTTCGTCCATCGATAGTGGCAAACCGTAAAGAAATAAGTGCGTGATTTGGGTGTTTTCCCATCGGTAGTGGAAATTCGTAAAGAAGTCGGTTCCCTTCGTGAATGGCGTTGTTGTTGTAACTCCGTATAGAACTTGCCATTATCTAGTAGGCCTTAAGTGGTTCAGGACTAGGGTAATGGGCAGGAGTCTATAGTTGTTACCTTTGTCTGTACGGCAGAGTCGGTACATAGAATTTCATTTACATCTTTTCTCCTCGGTTGTGTGACCCAAGTGGAGCATACTGTTTATTTACAGTTTTCCCTTAACTGTGGCATGATATCTGTTAGGATGATATACATAGTTTGAAGGATGAAAAACGTGGATTTTTATGAGATAAAACCTTTTGAGACTCGTGGTGGTCTGATGCAAACTTGTGGTTTTGGAAGGAAAACCTTTTTGGCACCTGTGGTTGAGCTTGTGTGTGTGTAATTGCATAACTTCCTTTACAGTTTTATTGTCTATGTTCTATTGGGTTTCGGCTCACCGTGTGAGATTTTGCTGTAAAACCTTTTCAGGTGAGCATGAGGAGTTGACCTAGTTGTAGAGGTGATGGAAGACTTGCTGTAGTTTTTTCTATTTTTTACAAGTACTTTTACATGTAACGCCTGTGATGGATGGTTTTGTACGCCTTTAGGCGATATGCTTATTCATGTATGAGATGTATGTTTTCAATTTATGAGAGTTGAACTGTGGGAATTTTTTATTCAAATGTTGTCTGTTTTGATATTCAACTGCAAAACCTTATTTTCTTAAATGGTTTTGGTGGGATTTTGCGTGACCCTAATGTTGGGGTGTGACAACTTGGTATCAGAGTTCTGGGTTCGAATACCTATGAACTATGGGAAAGAGTGTACATCACCTTGTGAGGATGTATGTGTGCTTGATTGCCTGTGTTACAGTGTTTTTCTAACATAGCATAATAACTTGTGATGTATACGTGGGCATGGAGATTGGGCCTTAGGATTGATTAGTCTTGCTTTTGGGCATTTGGACTTACATACTTGGGAGCCATGTTAGAGACGCGTTTCGCGGACATGATTTTTAGCAAGAAATCTAAGTAGGTTGTTCATAGTGACGAGTCTTTCTTATCGGTTCTCCTCGGTATGTGAGATGTGATGACATGATATTAAGTGGCTATGTGTTAGTATGCTTATCTGTCTTTTACGTTAGCAATAATATGTTGTATGGATGCTTATCCTGTTATGTTGCTTTCGTATAGAGTTATATCCACGCGGGGAGGACGAGGCCGAGGTCGAGACCGTGGCTGTGGTTCTGGCCGAAGGAACATTCCAGTCCCAGATATCGGGGATGCTAATGCATCCTAAGGACCTGCTGACGGAGATCTGTTGCGTGAGATGGTCAGCTCCATCCGGTAATTGGCTGAGGCCTCTAGGGGAAGAGAGACCATACCTGAGTCGAGGAGGACGGTCGCGATGCGTGAGTTTCGCCGTCTAGACCCTCCTACCTTTTCTGGGGATCCCAACCCCACGGTGGCCACTAAGTGGCTGGAGCTAGTTACTAGGATCCTTGATACTCTACAAAAAAAAGGAGGATGATCTGCGGGTTTTATTTGCTATCTTCCAGCTGAGAGGGAGTGCTCATATGTGGTGGAAGTTCGCCAAGACTACAGTTGGGGGCACCTGGGAGGCATTCACGAAGTTATTTCTGGAGAAATACTTTCCTACGACTTTGAGGGATCGCTAAAGAGAGGGTTTCCTCTTTCTGACATAGGGGACGATGACTGTTATGGAGTATGAGGCTGAGTTTACTAGCCTATCTAGATTTGCACAGGAGATCGTGCCTACTGATGAGTTTTGTGTGAAGCAATTTAAGAGGGGTTTGAGGCCCGCTATCCGAGATAGAGTGGCAGCACTGAGGCTGTAGGTTTTTACAGAGTTAGTGAAGACCGCCATGAAGGTGGAGGATACTCTGAATGAGACTCGTCGAGATAGAAACAGTCGGGGACAGCAGGACGGGGGACGTGCACAATCCTGGGGACGCAGGGACAAGCATCAGCGGACATCTAGTCTGAGTTCTTATCCGGTGGGGTCTTATCAGCCACAATCTTCTGCATCCACACTTCCTGTAGTCTCAACGGGAAGGTCAAACCAAAGGGAGCTTGTTTGTCATAGATGCCAGCGGTCGGGGCATCGTGCGGTAGAGTGTCGGAGTGCAGCACCTGTTCAGACTCAGTCATAGTCGCAGGCACTCGGGAGAGGGCCACTAGTCTGTTTTGAGTGTGGGTAGTCTGGGCACATCCGGAGGAACTGTCCTCGAGGAGGGAGCATTCAGAGCACAATGGGAGCACCAGTTGTTCAATCAGGCCAGGGGAGACAGATATTTTCACAGCCTAGAGCTCAGACGTCCCGATTTATAGAGGGAGGAGCTTCAGTACAGTCGGGCCGGTAGTCTACAGTCCAGAGCCACAGTGGATCGGCCAGAGCTTATGTTCTTACATATCCTAGTTCATCTAGAGCACCGGTTATACCTGATGCTGCTGCTACCACCTCCGTGATAAGAAGTACTCTTCTAGTCTTCAGATCATGGGCCAGTGTTCTTATCGACACTAGAGCATCACACTCGTTTATATCTTCTGCTTTTGCATCTGCATTGGGGTTACAAATCGACTGGTTGGATAGTACCTTGAGTGTAGAGACCCTTGTCAGTGGGAGTGTGACGTTGAGTCTTGTCTGTAGATCTTGTGTTTTGGAGGTTGCCAGTCGTTGTTTAGAGTTTGACCTTATCATTCTAGACATGATGGCGTTTGATGTCATCCTAGGGATGGATTGGCTGACCACCTATTGTGCCTTTATTGATTGCGATCGACAGAGGGTAACGATTTGTACACATCGGGAGATTATTTCTATTTTGTGGGACACCAGGATGAGGGTTTGATGTCTTTGCCCAGTGATGTGCAGAACCAGGGCAACTTGGGTTTCCTTTTCTCAGCCTTCATGTTGGATGAGGAGGATGGAGTTCGAGGAGAGTTACCTCCGGTGGTGTGCGACTATTATGATGTCTTTCCTGATGATTTGTTTGAGTTGCCACCGAGCCGTGAGGTAGAGTTCTCTATTGATCTAGTCCTTGGAGCTGCTCCCATATCTATGCCGTCCTATCGTTTTGCACCCACTGAGTTGCGTGAACTCAAGGTACAGCTACAGGAGTTACTTGACAGGGGGTTTATACACCCGAGTACTTCGCCGTGGGGAGCTCCTGCTCTTTTTGTGAAGAAGAAGGACGGATCTCTGCGTTTGTGTATTGATTATCAAAAGCTAAATCAGGTGACAGTGAAGAACAAATATCCGATGCCGAGGATAGATGACTTATTTGATTAGCTGAGGGGTTCGAGCTGCTTCTCGAAGATTGACTTGAGATCAGGATATCACCAGTTGAGGATCAGGGACGAGGACATAGCGAAGACTGCCTTTAGGACTCGCCATGGTCACTACGAGTTTCTAGTTATGCCATTCGGTCTGATGAACGCACCTGCTACGTTCATGGGTTTGATGAACCGGATCTTCCATCCTTACTTAGACGATTTTGTAGTGGTGTTTGTGGATGATATACTGATATATTCACCCACTAGAGAGGCACACGAGGATCACTTGCGGATCATGTTACAGACTTTGAGAGAGCATCGCTTGTATGCAATGTTTGAGAAGTGTGAGTTCTGGATGTCTGAGGTGAGGTTTTTGGGACATGTAGTGTTGACCGATGGAGTAGCAGTGGATACGTCAAAGATATATGCAGTGACCGGTTGGGAGCAACCGAAGAGTGTCTTAGAGATTCGTAGTTTTCTAGTTTTAGCCGGCTACTATCGGTGGTTTGTGAAAGACTTTGCGAGACTTGTCGCACCGATGATGCGTTTGATGCGGAAGGGAGTTGTGTTTGCTTGGAGTGAGTCCTGTGAGTCAGCTTTCCAAGAGCTAAAGACCAGGTTGACTAGTGCGCCAGTGTTGATTATCCCAGAGCGAGGCTTGGGGTATACTGTATATTGTGATGCTTCACGTGACGGTCTTGGATGTGTTCTGATGCAGGGGGTAAGGTTGTATCCTATGGTTCTCGTAGTTGAAGATGCATGGAAGAACTATTCTACACATGGCTTGGAGTTGGCAGTTGTGGTCTTTGCCTTAAAGATATGACGTCATTATCTGTATGGTGAGCATTTCGAGGTATTCTCCAACCACAAGAGTTTGAAATACTTGTTTTCGCAGAAGGGCTTGAACTTGCGCTAGCGACGATGGATGGAGTTGTTAGAGGACTATGAGTTTGACTTGCAGTATCATCCAGGGAAGGCTAATGTGGTGGCTGACACTCTCAGCAGGAGATCTCATGGGTCGTTAGCTTCTGTGGCTATACGTGAGTGGGAAAAGCTTGAAGAGATTGGGGAGTTTGAACTCTACCTCAGGGAGACCGCGACAGGTGCTACTTTGTTCTCTGTAGTTTCACGACCTGCTTTGATAGCACGTGTGCTAGAGGTCCAGCAGACGGACCAGGAGGCTCAGATTGTAACGACACGGCACAGACCCTAGTTGTAATAACCCGATTAGTAACAACCCATGTAAAAACCTAGTCTAAACCCTAAGTGTTAGTGACGGATAGTCCACAAGGCCATAGAACACGAAAGAGATTCAAAACCCTAACTCGAACCGAAAATTCTAAGTTCGGCCCAAAAATCCTAAAAAGGTTGAAAACACAAGCAATAAAACCCTAGCACCCGGAGAGTCTCCTAACATTCTAAATGAAGTAAATATCATAAAATAATGAATTAAAAATAAAAAATTCTTATAAATAGAGTAAAATGACAGCTTTGCCCTTAGTACAGTAAAAAATCTTAAAAATCTAAATTTTGACATATGAATACCCCAAATAAAGGATTTAAGTACAATTAAGTGGTAAAAAACAAAATAACATCAAAAATGACAAAAATGCCCCTTAGTGGCCGACCACCTTGGGAAATGTGCCAAAAAGTGACTTATTTTCTTCTTTTTAGCTTTAAATGATGAGAAATGCATTAAATGAAGTATTATGATGATCCCAAACTTGTTGGACAAGTAATATATCTAATAATGTAGTGTTATAAGTCAACAAAAGTAAACAAATTATTATTGAAGTTCATACACAACAAAATAAGTCAAAAAATCCTATGTTGTCAAAATAGCTTAATTTGACTTAAAAGACTACATCTATTTAATCAATTACTATGAAAATTATGATAATACATGAAAATACAATATTTCTCATAAACATACAAAAATAATAAGTCTTAGCAGAAAAAGGCACCAAGAAGATACATCAAATTAACTTTTAATACATTTTCTTACACAATAAGGGCACAAAAATCGAGACAAACCCCTTGATTGATGGGGAATCAGATTTTGTCCCCCCAAGCAGTCACCTAGCTACTTTTAGCTTCACCAAATCTGAATTCTAGCCATCAAAACTCACATCAACTGAAATCAAAATCAAAATCACATTTAATGAAGTGAAGACAAGGAAGCTTCCTTGTGTACTTTTGTCCCCCATGTGTTCCCTAGCTTTGCCTATTTAAACCAAGCCAAACACCTCTTCTCCCCTTCAAAATTTCGTGTATATAGAAAGAGAAAGAGTGGGTTGAGTGTTCTTGAGGGTTTGAGAAAAGAAAGAAGAAGAAGAAGAAGGAGGTGTCCAAAAAGTGGGGTCTTCGGAGACCATGGTTTTAAAGCTAAGTCCAAATCAATCATCCACCATCCTTTGATCTCTCAAAACAAGTAAGTAAAACCTCTAAATCTTGTATCTAAGATCCCTCAAAACATCCCCCCAACACATCCCTTAAGCCCCTTAAAAAATTAAGAACCGAAATCAAACCGAAAAGGCGTTGTAGTTGGAAACTTAGGGGCTATTTTGATTATGGATGATATGAGATGTTGTTGTATATTTTTGTCTTTGAGTTTGATGATCTATAAGGGTGCTAGAGTCTTGATATTTAAGTTTGAAACAAGAACATGCAAGGAAATAGAACCAAAACTTGACATAACATAAGTAGAGGACCTAAACCCTAAGAGGCTTGATTTTCTAGAACTTTGATGTTTCTTCCCTGAGAATTGAAATACCATAACTCTCTGTAGAAAATTGATATAAGCATGAATTTCTATGGCCAGAGTTATATTTTTGTGTTTTCTTTCATCCAAAGTTTGTTTCAACTCATTTGCATAATCAGAACTCAAGATATTGCAATTTTACCAAAATGTGTCATTTTTGACCAGTCAACACTACCGACTTGGAAACACTATTTTAAGATGATATCCGAACTTTGGTCAAAACATGAAAGTTGTAAAAAACATGTATATATATTTAACCACCACAAATGAGAACAAAATATTGAGATTTGATAGGTCAAAACATCTTTTAAATTCTCTATTGAAATTTAGCCTCTGAGGAACATTCTGCCACATATTTTTATATAGCCCAAAATAACCTATTTTTAATGATCTATTACAAAAGTGGTCTACATGAATTTTGTAGCTAACATATTGCTATATTTTCAGCCCAAAATTCAGACCTTGTTGCCTCGAGATGATACCCCAAAACCGTTTTAAACCCTCTGTCCAAAACCGGCACTGCTGAGTTTTGACGGCAGACAAAATCTACTTCTTAAAATGGCCAAAAAGTCTAATTTATTTCAAACAACTACCCTTAGCTATAAACATGAAACTTGTAGGGAATTCGTTAAAGTAGAACATACTAAAAATGGGCTCATTTGGACTTCCGTTGTTACCCCAAAACCGAGAACAACAGAAGCTAGTTTTTGGTAAAAATCTGGAGTAAATGCTGAACCATTTTTTCGTAGAATGAAATGTTCACCCCTTTGCCTCCAGTTTTGGCCTTAGTGATAAACATGAGACCTGTAGGATATATTTTTATCTAAATGGTGCATAAAAATCATAGCTTAATTCCAAGTCTAGATACCCCAAAACTTTGTTGGCTCTTTCAATTTAATACTCGACTTTTGGCTTTAAAATTAGTTAAGTTTGTGATTGAGTACATTTTCCATGAGACCCGAGTTTTTGTATGATGATTGAATTGAATTAGTTGATAAGTGTTTTATGTGAACGTATGATGATTTAGGGCTCATGCTATCATATCTTGAGAATTGTAGCTTGTGGTTCACATTATTGTACCTTATGCTTTGCACGTTGTATCATGAATCTTGCCATGTTGATGCCATGCTATAAATTGTTACACTTGATATCGATGATACACATTATGAGCATTGTCATTTGCATCCTGGCATATTGGAGTCAATCTGTGTAAACTGTTGTTGGGATGGCTTGTGTTGATTCTAAGTCTAGGGCGTCCCTGGTTGCCATTTTTCGAAAATATTTTGGTTTGTACACACTGAGTGGGCGTGTCCCCCATGTTACAAAATTGGTTTTTACACCCTAGGCGTGTCCTTGGTGTTACACACTGAGTGGGCGTGTCCCCGGTGTTACAAAATTGATTTTTACACCGTGGCCGTGTCCCTGGTGTTTGAAATGATTTTATGAATATTGTTGGGCACCATGGGTTCGTCGCTAGCATTATGATTTCGATAGCTTGGACTTTCGGGTTGATACCGGCGAAGGCATCACGAGTCTTAAGGTGGGACAATTCGCTTGGGATGATATCCCCTTGTACACTGAGTGGGCGTGTCTCTGGTGTTTGGAATGGATTTTTGAATATTATTGGCCTTAGTATGGCGCGGACCTCACGTCGTTGCCATTGAGTAAAACAGCTGTGGCATGAAGCCAGGCGACGTGGTTACTATTCGCAACGAGGCACGATGATGGTTTTGGTGATCAATTACCCGTGAAAGTCTAATCTGGTGATTCCTGGCGTGGAATCCCTGTTATAATCTGGGTGCATGATGGGTTGTGCATCTGCATTTCACATACGCATGATAATTTACTTGTCTACTATCCTATCATAAATTTGTCTATCTCCTTGACTATAAACTGTACTGGGTATTATATGGTATGTGTTGTGGTGAATTTTGTGCCGTGAGATTAGTTAGAAGGTTAGAGTGTTTTTCTTTTGGGCCTTGGCTCATGACAGTCGTGCCACAGGTGAGGAGGAGTTCATAGAGGAAGTATCCCAGCGGAAGAAGAAGAGTTCGAAGAACAGGGTGACTCCCAAGAGCACACGAATCTAGCTGATGCATTCTGAGGAGTTGAAACCTCTACATTCGTTTTTATATTCAGTTTTCTCGTGTTTAGTGTAATTGTTGAAATTTCTTGTGGAACTGTAATACTTATGTACTTTTGAAAGGTTTAGAAGTCACTTATGATGTAATAACTAACGTATGTAAATATGAATGAATGGCTAGAATATCCCTTTATTTATATTTATATATGTCCCGACGTGCCCGGAGGATGGGGCGTCACAGTTGGTATCAGAGCTTAGGTTTAGTGAACCTTCAGGCTTTGGGTTATGGGAAACCATGCATTCTGTCACGTTAGAGCTCTGTAGGATGCGTTGTATTAATAATAATTATCATCTATGCATTATAAGAACTAAAATCTTCTACACCTAAGTCTTATAGTAAGTCATGTTAGGATGTTACCAAGATCGAAAGCAGCAAGGAATCTACATGCGAAGGACGAGTATGACCATCGAGATCGAAGATCGGAGATTCAAGCAACGGGTTATCTTATTTTTAGGGAGGAAGACAGGAGTGCGCACTAGAAGAAGTTTTAGATATCACCTTGAGAGACACCGTTAAAACCCCACGACTTCATCCTTATAAGTCCTTTTCTCATTTACCTCAAGCCTTGGTGTCAACTTTTTGAAGTTCTTTTGTATGTTCTTCTTTCTTACATCATTAGTCCTCAATGGTACCGTCAAATGTCATTCTTCGGTAACTCTTATGCACCCAAGTCTTATTGATGACCCTATTCAAAATTCAATCCTAGAAAATGCTCTTGTCCTCAAGTTTTCATGCCTCAGTAATGACCGGTATTTGCATTTGATTCTTCTCCGATTCAAGTCATCGTCCTTGAACTAACTCTTCTCTTGTAGAAATCGATATCAACTCTTTGTTAAGTACCCGTTCCAAACATTCGACATTGATAAAATCTTTTGCCATTGTTCATTTCTCTCGACTTTGAAACCGCCTATCGTCTGAAGGTACCATCGGGATTCAAAGAGCCATCAGGGGATAGGATGGATGCAAGGTGGATGAAAACACAGAAACCAAGAGATAAGAGAGGAATCATCAACCCGCGCGACCAGGCAATCGACTTTAACAATCTAAAAATGTACTTGGAGGTACCAATAGTCGTAATCGACAAAACTCGTATGGGACCGGAGGGCTTTTGGCACGTGGAAGTGCAGTAGCGCTACTATGGTATCTATGAGGCAATGTGGGAGCGTGACTCAGTTATCTACTGCTTCTATCCACATCTGTTCGTCTAGGCTTTAGTGCGTTGGGCGTTGTATCTTTTCTTTGTTAGATGTTGTACGTTCGTACTATGAACTTTTGAAAAACCTTGCACCGGCTATGTGATTAGAATGTAATGCAAATATTTGTTGTTAAATTCTTCATAAGCTATCACATAAATTAAGTTCCATAAAATCCTAAATCATGAAAACAATAAAGAATTTAAACAACCCCCAAATCCCAACACTCTTTTATCCTAGGATGGCTGACAGACAACTGAACCATCGACAAGCTAACGAACCCCTAGATGGTGAAACACCCAAGCTAGCCTGAGTTTTACGAAAGCCACCATTAGGACCCCATAACTCTATCCCTATGAGTTCCCTTCTTAAGCATTTATGGCAACTCTCGTACTCGATTGAAGCCCTTTGCGTGTCCTCCTTCCAACTAACACCAGTTTCGAACATTCGACATTGATAAAGTCTTTTACCCTCATACAATTCAATCGATCCTGATACCACACCTTCGTGCAGTGATTACGTGAAATTTTTGTTTACTCTTGAAATCCCAACCTGGGAAGTGGATTTGGATGCTTGAATTGAAGTACGTTAAGCCGACGTAACTTTAGAAAAAATATCTAGTTTGGCTTCATCTTTTGCTTAACATCTCTTTTATCAAAATTTGATTGTACTGGAATAGTTCCGAGGACACTTGTTTAATGTATTGTTCATTATCCTCTTCTTGTTTCTCCTATATTTGAACCCCAAATGACCACTCAATTTGTGTCAACGAAAATTGCCTTAATCGTGACCGTTTAACCTCTTCCAACCTATCTTTGAACCACCTGGGTTCTGCCCTAAGATGTTCTAACCCCGCGCATGCTTTTGATTGTCGACCTTCAAAACTTTGCCCCATAAATCTATGAATATCAACGATCGTCAGAAACAATTAACTATAGATTTTCAAAGGTCCAGACAAATGAGACTATGCCATCAGCAATCTAAAGTTAGAAACGACAACTTCCCATCAAAGGATTCGCGATGCCACCATATGGCACAATTCAAACTTTCTTAGACAAGTTCATAGTTGATCCACCCATCTGATAAACCGAGAAGCTAAAGATTCATACCGGTAGTGAAAAGCGAGAAATAGCCTCGAATTCACGTTAACTTTAGTACGCTAGCAAAAGAAGTACGTTTATATACATTGATGTTCACACCGACCTTCCCACCGTGATGTTAGAATTCGAATTTTTTCCATCACTATCAAAAAACGGAGAATCTTGATCACAACAATGAACATTTAGAACTTGATAAGGAATTAACCACCAAGTCACAATGGATCACATGGCTAGGTAGTTACCACAACCGTACCTTTTATCATGTTCATTTTGCCCTAGAATGACCAACCGCCTGAGAAAACGATTCAGTTATTGGAAGTGACATTCTAACCCAACGTTCTAGCACGCCAAGAATATACGGTAGAGGCTAAGAGAAACGAAGAAACCTTTAAAAAGACTAGAGAGAAAATGAAAGCATATGATTACGGACTTCATCATCAAGAATATCAAGATCACCTCAATGACCGATAGCTCTTAAGTTAAGTAATTCTAGGGTTCGAGTGCCAAGGAGTTTGTGGAAATAGTGAGTTCCTATGACGCTGAAGATTATTTGAAGAGTGGAGTGCGCATTTTAGACAGATGTACGTTTGAATATGGCAATGAGCTGATTTTCGATAGAGTGACAGTCTTTCCAGACAGAAGTGGAGAATGTTTGAATCAGTCTCGATGGTGGGCTAGTTTAGATACATATGATCGCTTGTGAAAGTCATACTCGATGTAAGTTATGTTTTGGAGCCAACGTATTCTCATGGATAGACTAGTATCATGATATCATAAATTGAAAGTGCGGGAGTCAGATATACCCAAGACTGCCTTTAGGACTCGTTACAAGCATTATGAATTCGTGGTGATACCTTTTGGGTTAACGATTGTACCTGCTGTAATTATGGACCTGATGGATCGGGTGCTCAGATGCTTTCTAGACTAATTTGAGATTGTGTTGATAAATGATATTCGGTTATATTCTTAGAGTGAAGAGGAACACAGGAAACATTTGAAGATTCTTTGTAGATTGTGAGAAAGCACAAGTTGTATGTAAACCTTGGTAAGTGTGAGTTTTAGTTCAATCGAGTGATGTTTTAGGTCATGTTATATCTGGAGAAAAAATTCAAAGGGATTCAACAGAAGTAGAAACAACAGTTAATGGGAAGAGGTTAACTAACGTGACAGAGATACAAATCTTGTTGGGGCAAGCTAGTTATGTGATATGATCCTTGAAGATTTGGTAATAGCTAGTTTAAAGTGTTAAGTAGGACAATAATAACTAGAGTAAATAAGGACACAATTTTGGAGAACGAAAAGGACGAGAAGGCACAATGTTAGTAAATTATCCACAACCTTCCTTACAATGAAGTACGGGGGGAAATTTCGGGGACAAAATTTGTTTAAGATGGGGAGTTTGTAACGACCCGGCACAGACCCTTGTTGTAATAACCCAGATAGTAACAACCTGTGTAAAAACTCAGCCCAAACCCTAAGTGTTAGTGACGGATAGTCTACAAGGCCATAGAACACAGAAGAGATTCAAAACCCTAACTCGAACCGAAAATCCTAAGTTTGGCCTAGAAACCCTAAAAAGGTCCATAACACAGGCAATAAAACCCTAGTACCTGGAGAGTCTCCTAACATTCTAAACGAAGTAAATATCATAATTATGAATTAAAAATAAAAAATTCTTATAAATAGGATAAAATGACCGCTTTGACCCTAATACAGCAAAAAACCTTCAAAATTCAAAATTTAACATATGAATTCCCTAAATCAAGGATTTAAGTACAATTAAGTGGTAAAAGACAAAATAACTTCAAAAGTGACAAAAATGCTCCTTAGTGGCCGATCACCTTGGGAAATGTGCCAAAAGTGACTTATTTTCTTCTTTTTAGCTTTAAATGATGAGAAATGCATTAAATGAAGCATTATGATGATCCCAAACTTGTTGAACAAGTAATATATCTAATAATGTAGTGTTATAAGTCAAAAAAAGCAAACAAATTATTATTGAAGTTCATACACAACAAAATAAGTCAAAAAGCCATATGTTGTCAAAATTGCTTAATTTGACTTAAAAGATTACGTCTATTTAATTAATTGCTATAAAAATTATGATAATACATGGAAATACTATATTTCTCATAAACATACAAAAATAATAAGTCTCAATAGAAAAAGACACCAAGAAGATACATCACATTAACTTTTTATGCATTTTCTTACACAATAAGGGCACAAAAATCGAGACAAACCCCTTGATTGATGGAGAATCAGATTTTGTCCCCCCAAACAGCCAAGTAGCTACTTTTAGCTTCACCAAATCTGAATTCTAGCCATCAAAACTCACATCAACTCAAAGAAAACTCAAAATCACATTTAATGAAGTGAAGAAAAGGAAGCTTCCTTGTGTACTTTTGTTCCCCATGTGTTCCCTAGCTTTGCCTATTTAAACCAAGCCAAACACCTCTTCTCCCCATCAAAATTTCGTGCATATAGAGAGAGAAAGAGTGGGTTGAGTGTTCTTGAGGGTTTGAGAGAAGAAAGAAGTAGAAG